>AWWV01011044.1:0-160104 GCA_001974805.1 Corchorus capsularis
TTTGCTTGGTGTGTGTAGTATGCTCTCTTGGCTCCTTGGGGGGTTCATACCGCTTACACTTTTCTACATGATGGAGAGAAGAAGGCTGACCTTTTCTACATGTTCATTTTCCCTTATGTTATCATAAGATTCCTTCACAACCAGATTTGGATTTCTCTTTCCCGTTACCGAACTGCCAAAGGATCCAACAGGATCGTTGATAAGGCCATCGACTTCGACCAAGTTGACCGAGAAAGCAACTGGTAATTCAACTTTTAATTCGGTTATTAGCTTCCTTCAAAAAAAAAAAATCGGTTATTAGCTTTTTTGTCACTTGAACTCTGGGGTTAAGGACACTTTGACTCTAAACTATTAATTTTCATGATAAATTGCCCCATAAACTTCTAAATTCAAGATAATTTAAATTTACCATCTGAGGGAACTGTCTTGAATTTGGAAGTTTAGGGACGAGTTGTCACGAAATACTCCCTCTGTTCCTTTTTAATTGTCCCTTTTAACCGATTTATTTCTTTAAGAAAAGTAGTTAAATTTAGTTAGTTTCCTAAATTCTATTACAATTTCACTTAATCTTCCTATAATACCCTTAAGCCATTGCTTCTTTCTAATTAAATGCATGTTTGACCTTTTAATTAAATGCATGTTTCAAGAAGGGTATTTCTGGAAAACAAGGGAAATGGACAATTAAAAAGGAACAAGGAAAGAGACAATTAAAAAGAAACAGAGGGAGTATAATTTAGGTGGGCAATTAAGTGCCCTTAGCCCTAGAGTTTAATTAGAAGGTAAAAAGGTTAATACGCATTTAAGTTTAGTTATTAAATATTGGTTTCTTTTTTTGGACTCCTAATAATAGTATATGTTTGGCTATGGCAGGGATGACCAGATAATGTTAAGTGCAATTGGTGCCTACTTGGGAAACATGCTAATACCAGGAGCATCTTATTTTCCCTTCTGGCGATTAGACGGAGTTATACTCACAATTCTTCTTCATATGGGTCCTGTTGAGTTCCTTTATTATTGGTTCCACAGGGCATTGCACCATCATTATCTCTACTCTCGATACCATTCCCATCACCATTCTTCCATTGCCACCGAACCCATTACTTGTAATAATAATTAAACTGTCTCTCCTGCAAGAATGTTAATGAATAATTAATACCCAAATGAGTTAGTTGTAGTAATTAATTATTAATTTGTGTAATATTGTTGTTGTTGTTTTGGCAGCGGTGATCCACCCGTTTATTGAAGAAGTTGCCTACTTCTTGCTCTTTATGATACCTTTACTAGCAATGGTGGTGACGGGAACAGTTAACATTGTAGCAGGTTTTGGTTACATAACTTACATTGATTTCATGAACAATATGGGACACTGCAACTTCGAACTTGTTCCAAAGTGGGTTTTCTCTGTTTTTCCCCCTCTCAAGTACTTCATGTACACCCCTTCGTAAGTTCTTATGCCGATACCATACTTTAATTAATATAATCTGTATTTAAATTTGTTGGTTTTCAATATGAAAGCATATGATCGATATGATTAATGTCTGATAAAAAATGGGCAGATATCACTCTTTGCATCACACTCAGTTTCGGACCAATTACTGTCTGTTCATGCCAATTTACGACTACATATATGGAACAATGGACAAGTCGTCGGATGAATTGTATGAGACTTCACTGAAAAGGCAGGAAGAGTCGCCAGACGTGGTTCATTTGACGCATTTAACCACCACAGACTCAATCTACCATTTGCCGCTTGGCTTTGCTTACTTGGCCTCTAAGCCTTACGCTTCCAAGTGGTACTTGAAGATTGCAATGTGGCCTGTCACATGGTTTTGTGGGCGTACCTTTGTTTCAGAGAGGAATGTGTTGAATGATAAGCTCAAACTCCAATCTTGGGTGGTTCCAAGATATACTATGCATGTAATGACTAAATTCCAATCTTGGGTGTTTCTCCTTTTTCCTTTTTATATAGTTTCCTCTCTATATTTTTTTAATATTGGGTTTGTTTGTGGAAAATCGTCATTTTGATTGTTATTTGTATGAATTACGGTTTCCAAATTTGCAGTATGTCTCCAAAGGAACTCAAAAAGGAGATCTAAATAAGTTAATCGAAGACGCTATACTGGAAGCTGATAAGAAGGGGGCTAAGGTGGTGAGCTTAGGCCTTTTGAACCAGGTATATTTTTGTATATATATGTTTATGCTACTGATCATTAATAATTTTCCACCTTTCTTTATTTGTAATAATTCGTACATATATATAGGATGAAGAGCTTAATGGGAATGGAGAGCTCTATGTTCAAAGGCACCCTATGCTTAAAACCAAGATTGTAGATGGAAGCAGTTTAGCAGCAGCAATTGTAGTGAACAGCATTCCAATGGAAACAACCCAAGTACTCTTGACTGGAAAGTTTTCTAAAGTTGGTCAAGCCATAGCCCTTACTTTGTGCCAAAAAGGTATTCAAGTTGCCACAATGAATGAGGATGTATACAACAAGTTAAAGCAGAGTCTTGACACCAAATTTGGAAACAACTTGCTTCTTGCTCAAAATTATGACCAAAGGGTAAATTTTTTTTTTTTTGGCTACTAAAAGGTAAATTTTATAGTATGCATTAATTTAGGAAAAAATTGGAATGATTAATGTAAAGTGAAACAATATATGAATAAGCGCATGGTGCATGCAGATATGGTTGGTGGGGGAGGGATTGAGGCGAGGAGAACAATTCCAGGCAAGAACAGGAACATTATTCCTTCCATTTTGCAAATTCCCACTAAAGAATGTGCGCAAAGATTGCTACTACCAAATTATTCCTTCCATGGTGGCTCCCAAATCTCTTGAAAACGTGCACTCTTGTGAGGTACTTAGTCGTTTGATTTATATATTTTTAAAAAAATTTATTTTGGTTATATATAACTGCCTGTATATTATATTGAAAAATGAAATAAAAAAAATAATAAATGATAAACAGAATTGGTTGCCAAGACGGGTGATAAGCGCATGGAGAGCAGCTGGAATCATTCATGGTGTGGAAAAATGGAACGTGGATGAATGCGGTGAAAGAATGTTTAGCATGGACAAGGTTTGGAAGGCCGCTCTCCACCATGGCTTCCGCCCTTATTCGCTCCCTATCAATCTACCTGATTGAAAAGTCCTAATCTTGTCTTGTTTAAAAAAAAAAAAAACGGATTGTATTTGGCTACCATATCCATATGGAATCTTTTCATTTTCGCATGACTAAAAAAAGGTCGATCTTGTTATCAAAAAAAAAAAAGGTCTGTAACAAAAAAAAAAAAGGTCGATCTATACCTACTATGATGTACCAAAGGCCAACCTCCATATTTATATAGGAGTATCTTAATTAATAGAATCAAAATCAATATCAAATCGCTTAATTCTCGGGTTTGAGACCTTGAGCGCAATTCTAGTGTTAAATTAATTCTCGTGCAATTCTAGTGTACAATTGTCATAAATTTAATTATGCACGTCGAATATCGTTTTTTTTTTTTTGGTGAAACCATCATCCTTTACACCCTTACCAAAGGGTGAGATTACTAGTTCCGGGGAGATAGAAATAGTGAGAATGCGAAATGATCACGAGTAAATTAGTTAATTTAGTGAGAGTATCGACTGTCGAGTAAAAGGTAAAAGAAAAAAAAATCAAGTTGAATAGTAAAAAGAAGTTTCACCAGAACAATATATGAACGTACAGTCGTATATCATAGAAAGACCAACAAAGTAACAATTGGGCTTAAATCATAACCAGAAAGATTAATGCAAGATTTCGATCTAGGCAGAAGAATGCCAATATTACTGTCATCTTGACTTGATAGATCCCCTATTTCTCGATATGACAAGACAAGACAGCAACAAAATCTGACTGCCAAGAAATTATTTCATGCAAGAGCAGAAAGTAAGTCATGCTCCGGCAGTCCGGCTTAAGAAGTAAAAACCATTGAAACCAGAAAAAAAAACGTGAATAAAAACAGTTGTAAAACAAAAATAGCACATAAAGACATCTGGCAAGGAAAAACTTGATTGTAATAACATCTGAATCGAACTCAAAAATGATATTGGAGAACAAAACATTATATTGTTGTTACTATCAGTCTATCTTAAAAACACACACAACTCTACCAAAAAACTGTCAGGCAGAAAATAACATAGAACACAAAAGTAGATAGTTCTGTTTTTCACTTAAAGCACTTGGCATCCAAAAGGGGCTCTCCCTCAAAAGGCTCCGCGTCTTCAATCATCTGACTCACACGTTCCTTCTGGGCTTCATCTGAGATGTCAACCTTCTTCCACTCATACAGTTCCATGTCGTAGCACTCGTCCATGACAAATTGGGGGATCTCTTGCCCACGGAAAAGCCACAATCCCTTTACCTTGAATGGGGGCTCAGAACCGATAACCAGCATCTTGCCAAATGCATATTTGCGTGCCAAATCCATTCTCTGCAAGAATCCACCAACCTTGTTCATGGTGACAAATGAGACTGTGTTCTCCTCATTGTACTTGTAGTCACAGAACCAGAGTGAGTATCCCTCAGGATCATACATATCCCAGAATCCTGTAATAAAGGTGGAATAGTAAGTAACATAAATCATGGTGTAAAAGATTTACAATACGATTGAGGGTAAAATATCATAGAAAAAGAAAAAAGAAAGATACCTTTAATTGCAACCTCACGGAAATTGGTCTTTGTGTTAGAGTACAGCCTCTTCCAATCATCCAGTACCATCTTACTAGGAGGCAGCAAATCAAGAGGGTTCTTTGGTTTGGGCTTTGGTGCCTCTTCTTCCTCAGCAGCCTCTGCCTTTGCTGGTTTCTCAACCTCCTTTTTGGCTTCTTTCTTTGGTTCCTCCTTTGCCTTTGGTTTAGTTTCTTTTGGCTGGGCAGCAGGTTTCTTTGTTGGAACAGGTGGAACGGACTCTGCCTGCTTCACTTCACCAAGAATCTTCTTGAAATTTGGCTGATTAACCAAGGTCCAGAAGTACCTCTCAACATGAGGGAACTCTGAGGTAAAGCTCTTAATCAAGATCTGGGAGAAACCCAAATAGAGGTTGCATGTCATGATAATGTCAGCAAGGGTGACTGAATGTCCAACCAGATAGGTGTTGGAAGCAAGGTGAGTGTTCAAAGCACCAAGGGCTCTCTTCAATGAAGCAATAGCAGCTTCCTCAGCCTGAATTAAAAAAACTCCTCATAAATAAATTGAAATTCAAGTATAACTAGAAGGCAAAAATGATTCATAATAACAATATAATAAATGCAGTAGAATGGGAAAAAGCAAACAGCCTAATCACTTCAAAACTAAGTAAAAAGAGAGAAAAGGCCTTATTTGATGATTAATCGATTCGATCAGGCATAATATTGTGCCACAAAAAAATTTTGATTTCAGGAGCTTGTCCCAATCCATATCCAGAAATTATGAACTACCTACTAGAGTTATTGTCAAACAACTTTGGGAATCCACTTCAAAAAGTATAAAATTTCTAAGTGCCTACTAGAGTTGATGTCATACCACTTTTATACACCTCTTTAAAAAGTAACAACACTATATATCTCTTTTCACTTCAGTACTCTCACCTTAAAACTTGGTAATTAACTGAATTTTGTCAGTGCTGTTTATTCTGTCTCTAATCATGTATATCTATAAGTCCAACTTTAAGGTGTGATTTATCATCTTATTATAATAGTAAATAAACAATTGACACAATAATTATAAAAGAACAGGGGAAGAGATTAAGTGATTGTCAGAAGCTAAGGTAATTGGAACTTACTGGAGGAAGGTACACAAAGTATCCCTTTCTTGGATAGTACCATCTTGCAATATTAGCATCAATTTCCATGGATGCAAAATCAATCCACTGCTCAATACGAGCCTGTAAGAGATCAACAAATATGGACAAACAGTAAGAATCAGCTTAATAGATGCACTAAGAAACAAAAAATCATTTAGTCAAGAATCTCACATAATCGATCAGTGTACAACCATATAGAGGGTTGTCAGCCTTTAAGCGGGCAACTGCAGGGAAAAGTAAGGACACTAATAAGTTATAAACAAATATTAAAACAAGAAACTGCAGGAAATTGAGTCAGTATGTCTTCTAACCATAACGAGCAATGGCATTGCTCTCAAATACAGGACCCTCAGGTGTTTCCAACACAGGAACCTAGAAAAGCAAGAATCAGTTTTTCAGCTATGTGAATATAAAGAGATTATATTTATGAATCTAAAATATTTTCTCAAGCTTCACTTAAGATATTGCAGGTTTACCTTCCCAATGGGATTCATCTTGAGGAACTCAGGAGTTTTGTTTGAGACACCCATCTCAAAGTTCTCAGGCAATTTGACCTCGACACCGCTGTATTCTGCAGCAATGAGTGCCTTGTAGGCATTTTTGTTTGTTTTTCCAGCATGCAAGACCTACAATTGTGTCAAACAAACACATTAATCAACAGAAGAACGCTCAAATGGTTCAAAAAGATAATTCCATATCAAACACCACACCCAATTTCTATCATAAGAAAAACTATTAAAACAGCAAAAGGCCAGAAACAAATCTTTAGCATATAGGGGTGGGGGAAACACTCTCTCCAAATGAATAGTTGAACATCAGAGTTCATACATAACTATTTTAATCTAACCAAGTTTTACGTTCACTAAAACCCCAAAAGATAAAGAGAATTGTCTTCGAATCTTTTTTAATGATCATTATAAGAGATTTTCACATATTCAACCATTTAAAAACACTAGGCACCAACATCTCCTGCACGCGCTTAACTTAATTAATCATAGCCTCTAGTTATCAATCTTAAAAAAACACTAAGCTGGAAGACTACTCTTTCTACTAGTTAATCACAACTGAAATCGAATTCAAATTGAAATACTTCTCCATAATCTCCTCTTCTTTCAACAGCTAAATTACCAAAGGCAGCGAAAATTATAAAGAAAGAAAAGGAAAAAGAAAACGCACCAGAGCCATGGCTTGATTAAAGAAAAGGATGCTCTGATATCAGATCTGTAAACAAAATAAACAAAAAGCAATTAGTAACAATCTTCTAAGCCAATGCGTTTTTTCAATCAAGGTGAAAACCTAAAGAAACGAGGGGAGTAAAGGAGGCACCTTGAAGCCGCAGCAGGCAGAAGAGTGTGAGAGGAAGAGAGAAATATAAGTGGGGGACTAGGGTTTTTGTAGAGAGCGAAGAGTGGCATATGCGTTAAGAATCTTTTTGGATCGGTTCGTATACGGATTCGGATCCAGATCCAGATTTGTTACATACTAGTACCTTTCTATTTTCCATTTTTTTTTTTTTTAAATAATAGAGGCAAAAAGTGTATCTTTACTGTTTTAAGTTTTTTATTTTAGCCCTTTTTATAAGAAAACTAAAAACTTATTGAAAAAAAATAGCCACAAACAAAAAAAATCACATTTTATTTTAGAAAATTACCCATATAAAAAAAATAATTACATGTATATATAAACTTAATCTACTTACTAATTCGAAGTCAAATCGCATCATGCAGAAATAATTTGATTATAAACTTTTGATAATTTGTTTACTATAAACTTTTAGTGGGTAAGTATTAATAGCTGCAAAACAATGCTTCTCCCTAATTTTTTTTTTTTGGCCAAAATGCTTCTCCTAATTTAAATTAATAAAATTAATATAAATTCAGATTTAGTAAGGGTCGATTTTTTCTTCTTTTTTGTTCGTCACTTATTTTCCACTTGAGAAGAAATTTTGCAGAAAAATATAGTAGTATTTGACTATTTTCTAAAAGACTATTACAGCTATGCAAGATATAAATAAATTTGTTGCAATTTTCTTTCCCCTTAACAGCCAATTAGAACTGATCCCACCCCGAGGTCCTATCATTCACGGATGAAGAACACAGGCAGCAGAGAAGCATATTTATGAAAATAGTTACTGGTTTCACTTTCAGAATCAACATTAGTAAATAAAATACAGTGTTATTTAAACAAGGATTAAAAATATATTATGACAACTAACAAGGATTGGCACTATAACACCACAATCACAAAAGCAAATTGACAGCCAAAAATTTATACAGGCTATTTTATCAAGGGCAGATCATTTGAAGCACTTGGCATCCAATAGTGGCTCTCCTTCAAATGGCTCATAGTCCTCGATCATCTGACTGACACGCTCCTTCTGGGCTTCATCTGATATATCAACCTTCTTCCACTCATAAAGTTCCATATCATAACATTCATCAAGAACAAATTGGGGGATTTCTTGACCACGGAAAAGCCACAATCCCTTAACTTTGAATGGAGGAGAAGAGCCTATCACCAGCATCTTCCCAAAAGCATACTTGCGGGCCAAATCCATCCTTTGCAGGAACCCACCTACTTTGTTCAGAGTGACAAATGAAACTGTATTCTCCTCATTGTACTTGTAATCACAGAACCAAAGAGAGTATCCCTCGGGATCATACATGTCCCAAAATCCTGTTAAGACAGTGACGTAAATATAAATACTTTGTTATTAAGCTAAGAAGGTCCGGGAAAAAATGTCCACAAGGAACAGCTCTATTACCTTTAATTGCAACCTCACGGAAGTTTGTCTTCGTATTAGAGTACAGCCTTTTCCAGTCATCCAGTACCATCTTACTAGGAGGCAGCAAATCAAGAGGATTCTTAGGTTTGGGCTTTGGTGCTTCTTCCTCTTCAGCAGCCTCTACTTTGGGCTTTGCAGGCTCTTTTGCAACTTCCTTCTTTGGTTCATCCTTGGCCTTTGGTTTAGCTTCTTTTGGCTGGGATGGCTTCTTAGATGGAACAGGCAGCACAGATTCTGCCTGCTTGACCTCACCCAGGATCTTCTTAAAATTTGGTTGATTAACCATTGTCCAGAAGTACCTCTCAACATGAGGAAATTCAGAGGTAAAACTCTTAGTCATCAGCATGGTGAAACCCAAAAAGAGGTTCATTGTCATCACAATGTCAGCAAGGGTCACAGAGTATCCAACCAAATAAGTGGTGTGAGCGAGATGAGTGTTAAGAGCAGTTAATGCTCTCTTCAATGCAGTAATTGTTGCCTCCTCAGCCTACATGCAACGTCATCCACAGAAGTTAAAAGGTTGGTAAAATATAAATGCAGTGGCATTAAGATCCGAAGAACAATGTAACCATAAGCTCAATTATTTTTTATTATTAACAAAGATTACCCAAATGAATGACAATAAATGCCTCATCATCCAAAAACAATGCTATACCTTTATAGAAAAGAAACTCCGAGGCCTACACATGGATGATAATCCATGTCTTACACCTATATATAGGTATTACAGCATGACTTATTTTACCTATACCCCAAAACATCAGGATGCCATGTGAATTGAAATCCACAACCTATTGGTGCAGGAAAATTAGTATAGTTTTGATAAATGTGTCTCAGCTTTCAACAATGAACAAAAAATTTGACACTTGCAATAAAGGAAAAATGTTCTTATTCTAAGACAGAGAGTATAGCACTTAACATATCCAATGGCTTTCAATAGATGGCAAAACAGAGAAGAAGGATGACAAGGAAAGAGATAACTTACTGGAGGAAGATACACAGCACGCCCAATTCTTGGTCTAAACCAATAAATAATATTAGCATCAATTTCCAGTGATGCAAAATCAATCCACTGTTCAATAAGGGCCTATAAACACCCCGGAAGAAAAGGGAAAAAAAATTAGTCTCATATTGGGTATCAAAATGAGATCATAAAAAATCCCATCAAGTGCAAAGAAAGAGGAGAAATCTTACACACTCAAACGGAGAAGAACCGTATAGAGGATTGTCTGCCTTCAAACGAGTAACTAAAGCAACAATTAAAAAGACCAATGAGTATTATGTTAACCATAGATGACCACAAGAAAAAGGATAAAGGGAAAACAGAAGGTGCAAGGAAGTCATAACTTCATACCATATCGAGCTATGGCATTGCTCTCAAATATTGGACCGTCGGGTGTTTCCAACACAGGAACCTACAAAATCACATTTTATTCCTTTTCAAAACACTACTAGTCAAATACATAGTATTCACTTCAACACCATCATTATATGCACATGTACCTTCCCAATAGGATTCATTTTGAGAAATTCCGGAGTATTATTTGAAACACCCATCTCGAAATTGTCAGCTAGTTTGACATCTATACCAGAATACTCTGCAGCAATGAGTGTCTTAAACCCATTTTTATTGGTCTTCCCCGCATGCAAGACCTAGAAAGAAAGAAACAGCAAGTGCATCGTTAAGGAGAACAAAACGTTTTTTTATGCAAAGCAACAAACTCAATCAAACAACTAGCTGATATATTATAATTGCCATGTAAGCAATTATGGGTTCAAATCTTTCAATCAGCAGCCCACGATGGTAATGCTTGAGGCAAGTAAGCAATTATTGTCAGTGGAAACAGGGTTGTGCTGTTTGACTTGTCATTTTACTTTTAAGTCAAAAGTTCATATTTTCAATCATAAATATGCTTCGGTTTTGCTTTTAACAAAAAGCAAGTAGCAAACAAAACAAAAAAAAAACACAATGAATAGGCTTAAATCTTTGAATCAGCAGCCCCAGAAATCCAACAGGACTACAGGAGAAACAAGTTCGCTTGATTAAGCAAAATACAAGTGGAAATTCAATTTAACTAAATCTCGACTCAATATAGAAACTTTCAAATTAAGATCACAATAACTTAAAAAGAAAATGCATCAAAAAAGAACACTAAAAATGAAAAAGGATAACTCACCAGAGCCATGGCTTAATAGAAAACCGTTAGCAGCTCGAAATTAGATCTGCAAGTGGAAAACGAAGGCAAAAAACAATCATAACCAATAAATGGAAAATTCGACTGAGAATAATGCATCGTTTAACAGATAATTCAAAGTTCAAGCTTAAAAGTTGCTCTGCTTAATCGAAATCTACCTTCTCCGAAACTAAATTTGGCCTCCGAGCACCAGCGTTCTTCCAAGAGAGAGAGAGTATGAGCGAGTTGAGACTTTTGAGAAGAAAATGTAGGGTTTTAAAAGAGAGTGAAAACTGTCAAATATGGTCAAAACTCAAAACTCAAAACGACGTTTATTTACCGTTTTTTCCTTTCTGGTAAAAAAATAATTTCAATTTTCAATCGTCAAAGACAAATTGTCTGGCCAAAAACAAAATCGTCAATTGTCAAACCCAAAACTATGCGTTTCAACATGGGCCGAGCCTCGTTCAATTAGGGCATAGTTGAATTCGCAGAAGCCCAACCGATTGAGCGCTGCGAAATGCGAAATGAAGATATTTGCAAAGAGTGAATACAACACGTGATAAATTGCAATTTGCAATTAACAAAAGCAAAGTCAACTGTTCCATATCCGTTTCTTTAATCTTTCACTTAACTTAAAATAAAATGGAAAGTCTATCAGACTTCTGAGATTTGGAAAAAAGCTACAAAAAAACTCAGTTTGGAATTTGTAGGTTTAGTGCAGAAAAGAGAAAGAAGAAGAGACGAAATAATATTATTATGGCAGCCAACAGCACAACAATTCCTCTGCTCACGCCTCACAAAATGGGAAACTTCAACCTCTCTCACAGGTTTGTTTCATGGCAAACTTCAAACTTAATTTGCTTTTTCTTTGCTAATCCTCTACCTACATGAATCCCTATGCAAATTAATGGAACAAATTCTTGATTTGCTCATACAATATTCACAGTCTCTCAGCAAAGCAGAAAGTTGGAAATGATCTTTTTATCCCAGTAATCAAATTATTTTGAAGGATGAATGAACTTAAACTCTATTATTATAGCTTTTCTCTCTGTTTCTTTCTTTGATCATTTAGATGGCTGCAGTTTTTTTTATTAGGATGACATCCAAATTTCTAATTAAGAACATAGTATTGTATGTAATTTGCTTTCAACCCTTGGAAACAAATTAATGTTGCAGGGTAGTTTTAGCACCATTGACAAGAAACAGATCTTACAAGAATATACCTCAACCACATGCAATTTTGTACTACTCCCAGCGTACCACCAATGGTGGATTTCTCATTGCTGAAGCAACTGGTGTTTCAAATACTGCACAGGGGTATAAATTTCATTTCTTTTCCCTTTTTTTTTTTTGGGTGGGTGTCAAAATTACTCAGAATTGATTTTATTTATGTATGATGATGTTGCATGATGGAAGTTACCCAGAGACGCCTGGAATTTGGACAAAAGAGCAAGTGGAAGCATGGAAGCCAATTGTGGAAGCTGTTCATGAGAAAGGAGGCATCTTCTTCTGTCAAATTTGGCATGTAGGCCGCGCCTCTAGTTATGGTATACTAATATCAACTTTTACTCAAGGATTAATACCTTTGAAAATATGTTGTCTATCTATCTGATATGAAGTTCCATGAGAAATAATTATACTTTATAATCAATTACAATTATTGGCCCCCCAATAGAGTAGTATTAATCAAATTGCAACTTACTTCTAACTAAGTAGACCATACATATCACTTTCAATGATGCAATGAATCTTGGATTAATGCACTATTACTGATAATTTGCCATTGGTTGGTAATTGGTATTTGTCCTTTTGGGAGCACTTTGCCTTTTTTATCAGTAACTCAGACTTGTTTCATTTTCCTCCACAAATGTTGTTCAACTAGACTATATATTTAAAACAATAAAAGCTAACAATAATTGAGACAGTTAGTCCTAAAGTATGTAAGAAATGCTTGATTAGTCACTACTTGTCCCTGAGTTGACATTTCGAGTAATATTGTGGTAAAATGAAAGCATTCAATTTCAGGCACAATGAAAACAGGGTAATCACCAGATTTTTTGTGAATAGTATAATATTGCTGTTTATTAAAGTTAAATGTCCTTATAAATTGTACTTAATTTTCTTAAAATGCAGCCTTTCAGCCTAATGGTCAAGCTCCAATCTCATGTACTGATAAAGGGGTAACACCAGGCCTTGATGGCATGGACTGGTCACCTCCTCACCGGCTTAACACTGATGAAATCCCAGGGATTGTCAATGACTTCCGGCTGGCTGCACGAAATGCCATTGAAGCCGGTGAGAACTATGAACTGCCCCAATTTTACTATAAATTGATTATAATCTTAATTAAGTAGAACTATTCAAAACCCTGTCTTAATTTGGTAAAAAATTGTTTAACCAGGATTTGATGGGGTTGAGATCCATGGTGCAAATGGTTACTTACTTGATCAATTCATGAAAGACCAAGTAAATGACAGAACAGACCAATATGGAGGAAGTTTGGAAAACAGATGCCGGTTTACCCTTGAAATAGTTGAAGCTGTGGTGAATGAAATTGGAGCAGACAGAGTTGGAATGAGACTATCGCCTTATGCAAGTTACATGGAAGCCAGTGACTCAAATCCTGAAGCCTTAGGCCTTTACATGGCGAATGCAGTAAACAAGTTTGGGATTCTTTATCTTCACGTTATTGAGCCACGGATGATTAAGATAAATGACAAGTATGAAACTCCTCACAGCCTTTTGCCAATGAGGAAAGCCTTCAAGGGGACTTTCATTGCTGCTGGAGGGTACACTGGAGATGATGGTAACAAGGCGATTGCTGATAATTACTCGGATTTGATCGCGTATGGGCGATTGTTCTTGGCTAATCCGGATTTGCCAAGGCGATTTCAGATTGATGCTCCTCTTAATAAGTACAATCGTAACACTTTCTACATTCCTGATCCTGTCGTTGGCTACACCGACTATCCATTCCTGGATGATTCTTCATAGGCTAATCCTGTCGTTGCCAAGGCATTTTCATACTATTTGGAAACATATCAGTCCCAAGTCTCATATTTAGGAGTCTAGCTAATCTCATATGTCAGCATGAAGTAAATGAATTCAGGCAATTCCAATATGATTGGATAAATATTCATATATTGTGATCTGATATTTATTATTTTAGCTTTTTGCATTATTGTTGGTCTGATATTTTGTATTGTTTAATACAATATTTTGACTTGAACATAGAGTTATATGTTCCTGACGTATTGACATACGCCTGTCTGCAATTGTCCATATGCATTGAACCTAATTTCAAGTCGTTTCCCCGTAGCCTCCTTCTATCTGTGGATTATTTTATTCTAACCAGACTTGTATAAAAACCCAATTGAGGAGAGCTTGGCAATGCATACAGAAAACGAAGAAAGCTAAAGGATCAAAGTTCAAAGTTCAAACAAAGCAACAGAAAAAGAAGAAGAAAATATGGCTGCTCCCACTACCATTCCTCTTCTCAGTCCATACAAAATGGGGAAATTCAACCTCTCTCATAGGTTTGTATTTTCAACCAAACATGATTTTTGTTCTACTAATTGTGTTTGAAGGATCAAAGTCTGTAATTGAATAATGTTAATGATAAATTCAGAATGTTCATCTCAATGCAGAAAGAAAATATATGTGTCGGTATAATAAAAAAAAATGTCTTGCTTATTATGCAGAGTGGTGGTGAGTGGTCCCCTGCATTATTTTTCTAAACTTTTGGGAATTGACAAAGAAAAGACTCCATGATTGGAGGAAGATATCCACTTTTTTTAAAGAAAATATTTTCATAGAAATTAATCAATTATACTTTGGCTTTAATCCACCCTTATATTCTAATTTTTTGAAGAACACCCTTATATTCTAATTAAATACAATTTCTTAACTTGAAATACACTTTTAAAAGTTTTGAACTACTTGCAAATGCAGGGTAGTAATGCCACCATTGACAAGAAGTAGATCATACAACAATGTACCCCAACCACATGCAATCTTATACTACTCTCAGCGTGCAACCAACGGTGGATTCCTCATTGCTGAAGCCACTGGGGTTTCCGATACTGCTCAAGGGTAATTTTTTTTTTTCATCTTCTTATACATAATATATGGAATAAAAGCAAACAGATTCTAATTAAATTGCAATATTAAATCTAAATTATAGTTACCCAAGTACGCCTGGGATTTGGACAAAAGAGCAAGTAGAAGCATGGAAACCAATTGTGGAAGCTGTTCATGAAAAAGGCGGCATCTTCTTCTGTCAAATTTGGCATGTCGGCCGTGTTTCTACTTACGGTAATGCTTTACCTTAATCTCATACTTCAATATTATCAGTGATAATACTAATATATGATTTATGAATGCAGGGTTTCAGCCTAATGGTGAAGCTCCAATTTCAAGCACGGACAAAGGAGTGACACCTGGCCTTGACGGAGGACATTGGTCTCCTCCTCGAAGACTAACAACCGACGAAATCCCCCAAATCGTCAACGATTTCAGACTCGCTGCTCGCAACGCCATTGAAGCAGGATTTGACGGAGTCGAAATTCATGGCGCGAATGGTTACTTAATCGAGCAGTTTCTGAAAGATGGAGTAAACGACAGAACAGATGAGTACGGCGGCGGTTTGGAAAACAGGTCTCGATTTACCGTCGAAATAATCGAAGCAGTTGTTAAGGAAATCGGAGCGGACAGAGTTGGACTCAGGATTTCACCGTTTGCGGATTTCATGGAGGCCGTTGACGCAGACCCAGAAGCATTGGCGATTCACATAGCGAATGAGGTTAATAGATTTGGGATTGCTTATCTTCACGTGATTGAGCCTCGGATGATTGAAGTGTATGGCAAGCTTCAAACTCCTCAGGGGCTTGGTCCGATAAGGAAAGCTTACAAGGGGACTTTGATTGCTTCCGGTGGCTACGGAAGAGAGGATGGTAACAAAGCTGTTGCTGATAATTATACGGATTTGGTGGCGTTTGGGAGATTGTTCTTGGCTAATCCAGATTTGCCACGGCGGTTTGAGTTGGATGCTCCGCTTAATAAGTATGATCGGAACACTTTCTACACTCCTGATCCCGTCGTGGGCTACACAGATTATCCATTTCTCGAGAGTTAAATTCAGTTTACGTGTTCAAGGAAAGATATTCTGTTTTTCTCTGTTTTATATTTGTGTCATTGTGTGTTCATGCAACTTTTGATATGGAAATCGTAAGACTAGCTCTTTCCTTTTTGTACAAAAAAATTATAATAAGAATTTCACTTTACTTCTAATGGTCTATGGCATGTTCAATTATCCACTATGCTATAAAATTCTCCGAATCTCAATGTTGAGTTGGTTCACTATGTAATAAAACTTTTAAACAATGATTTTTTCTATTCACAAATGAGACTCGGATTTAAAACTTTGGTTTAGGAGAACATTTACCTAATCACTTGGATCAATTACTCGTTTATGTTTCTTAATACTATATTTTTAATTATCAAACTTTTGTTGGGACAAATTATGAATTAATTTTTTTTAAATCAAATTATAAGATAACCAATTCTTTTGGTCAGTCCATTACAGGAGCAAAACTCTTCCACTAATAGATTTCTAATTTTTTGCAAGACGGATGCTCTTGTTGCCATTGATCTTATAAGGAACAGGGATGTTGCATTGCATCCGCTTAGTGGTATTGTTGCGGATATTAGACTCCTGCTGAATAGAGATTGGCGATGTCAATTACAACATAATCATGAAAGGAATTTCTGTGTTAATTGGCTTGCTAAGACGGCTTGTGAGTTAAATGATGGTTTTGAGTTTCTATCAGAACCTCCATATGGTGTATTGAGTTTACTTTTTACTGATGCGAGGCACATCTCTTTCCCTCGTGGTTTTGTTTTGGCTAATTAATACTCCCTTCGTCCCATATTATCTGTCTATTTTCCCCTAAAATCTTGTCCCAAATTATCTGTCCCTTAACCATTTTTAAGATAAAATTTCTTGATTAACCCCTATTTAATTTTTCTCGTAAATATAATATTGTGATAATGGGAGAGAGTTCATCATAAAAATAATGGGAGAGAGAAAGGGGTAATATGAGTAGAATAATTAAAAAATCTATAAAATCTTACAAATTTATTTCTTAATATGTGTGAAAAAAAGAAATATGACAGATAATATGAGACGAGTAATTTACAAAAAAAAAATTTACAAAAGTCGATCTCGAAATCCTGCTTTAAGCAAATTTTTACGACCCCTCTCTCAAGTCAATTTGGGCCGTTTTATTACCCTTTAAAAGCCCACAAATATTGGGCTAAAAGGACCAACATTACGTCTAAGTCGTTAGTATATGTTTATGACGTGGCATCTTGAGATACGAATCTTAACGAACTTAACATAGCATCGATTGTAGGCAATCTCAAGCTCTGTTGACTCATTTCTCAGTTGCAGAATTCCAGTCTCTTCTTTCTTCTTCCTCGTAAAATTTTAATTCTTGGCAGTGGCAGTGACAGTTCCGTCTTCGTTGAGAAAGCTTCATATGTGAAAAGTGAGCGCCTCCAATCTTTTGTTTTATTTATTGTCTTCCTTCAATTTTGTTCATTCAAACTCATCCTTGCCTTATTTTCCTGTGGCGCTTAATTTTTTTTTTTCCTTTTTGTTTTCTGGATTGAAATGCAGTTGAGAAGCTAAGTGATGTAAAAGGAAAGAAAGCTGAAGCCTGAAAGAAAGAGAAAGAAATATTTCCATGGCGCCTGTGAAGGAAGCAACGATCCCTCTTCTTACTCCATATAAGATGGGAAAATTCAACCTTTCTCACAGGTTTTGTGATATGGGAATTCACCATTTACTAAAATTTTGATGCTTAAATTGTTAAAAGAGGGGAATTTAATCCTTACGAAAGTTTATTCTTGTGTTGATCATTTGTGCACTAATAAACCACTCTGATTGCTATGCAGGATAGTTTTAGCACCGTTGACAAGATGTAGATCATACAACAATATACCCCAACCACATGCTGCCTTATATTATACTCAGCGTGCAACCAATGGCGGTTTTCTCATCACTGAAGCAACTGGGATTTCTCCTACTGCTCAAAGGTAATTTCATTCCCCTTCATTTCTACAGTGTCCTCTTGAAATAGTTTAACATTTTATTAGGAAAAAAAAAGGGTTCATAGTGATCAACAGAATGCTCCAAATGCACTTTATTTGCGGAGAATTTATGTTGTTGTTTGGAAACCGTTGACAAGAATCATAACTTTTTGTACTAGTAAATAAAATAACATGTTTATCTGCAAAAAATAAAATAACATGTTGAGTTGGTCAGTGAGAAAGACAGTATATCTTCATTTGAACAAGTAGCAGAGGAGGAAAACAATGGTTATAACATGTTGAACACCAGTCGCGTGAAGGATTTTTCTAATAAACAATAACATCTCACATGTCATTATTTTCGATGCTGAGACTTATGGCACATGCATGTGGATGTTGTGCATATCAGACATAGATGTTAGGTTCACACTTCACAATCAGACTGTTTTACATGTCTTACAGGTAAATAGTGTTTGCTACTGTTGAAAAAATATATAGAGTGAAAAGAATCTAATTTTGTATTTGAAAGATTTGATCTTTACATAAGAAGCATTATGAGCAGGTTTTCAGGTAACTGATTTTCGTAAAATAGTATTACTTTTGTTTGAAGTTACCCAGATGTACCTGGAATTTGGACAAAAGAGCAAGTAAATGCATGGAAACCTATTGTGGAAGCTGTTCATAAGAAGGGAGCTATCTTCTTTTGCCAAATTTCGCATGCAGGCCGAGCATCTCATTATGGTATGCTTGAAAATTGATCTGAGCTTCTTGGTCTAAGCTTTTTAATTACATTGTTATAACCAATGTTCCAGGGGGTTTTTATTAAGTACAGAGAGCAACCATGGGAAGAAAAGCTCACATTTATAAGCTGTTTCTTGATAAGATTTTTCACAGAGCTTTGACATATTTGTACTTTTAAATCTTTCAAATGAAAAGGAAATTTTCCTACCCTCTTTTACATTATGTGATGCAGCTTTACAGCCTGATGGTGAGGCTCCAATCTCATCCACTGATAAGGGGTTAACACCCGGCCTTGAAGGACAAGATTGGTCACCTCCTCGTCGGCTAAGGACTGATGAAATCACTAATATTGTCAATGATTTTAGGCTCGCTGCATCCAATGCCATTGACGCAGGTGAGCTTCATCCATTTTTAGTCAAGTGAAGTAGTGAGATCAGCTTCTGACAATAGTGTTTGCTACTGTCAGAATCAGCTTCTGAACAGTGGTCTACCTTTATTATTCATAACCATTAATGTTCACAAATAATGAGATAAACTAGAAATCCTTCAACAAGGCGACTTGTGTTTTTGCCTCTTGAAATTTAAGTTCAACCATACTATTAGAATTGCTAAAATAATACAGAAATGAATTCCGTCCCAGACAGAAGATCATACTGCCAGATGCAAATATAAGAGAAGCAAAATGTTGTTGGAGAAAAACATGAAGAGACATTTCATGAGTAGCTATAGATGATTGGTTAATAAAGAGTGTTTTCTGGTAAATTGATATTATTTGTTATACCAGTAATAGCTCAAACCTTGGGAAATCTTATGATAGTGTTTCATTTACTAAGCACTAATATCTTTTTTTTCTTTTTTTTTTCTTGCACAAATCTCCTTTCACTTTGAAGGATTTGATGGGGTTGAGATTCACGGTGCATATGGGAAACTAATTGAGCAGTTCATGAAAGATGAAGTAAATGATAGAACCGACCAATATGGTGGAAGCTTAGAAAATCAGTGCCGCTTTGCTTTGGAAGTAGTTGAAGCTGTGGTTAGTGAAATTGGAGCAGACAAAGTTGGAATTAGACTTTCACCTTACAGCAATTCAATGGAAGCTGTTGACTCAAACCCTGAAGCACTCGGACTTTACATGGCAAATGCACTTAACAAATTTAGTATTCTTTATCTACACGTAATTCATCCAAGAGGGAATACAGTCAAAAGTCCTTGTAGTCTTCTTCCAATGAGGAAAACCTTCAAGGGGAGTTATATTGTTGGTGGGGGGTACAAAAGAGAAGATGGGAACATGGCTATTGCTGATAATTATGCAGATTTGGTTGCATATGGGCGCTTGTTCTTGGCTAATCCAGATTTGCCAAGGCGGTTTGAGTTAAATGCTCCTCTAAATACATATGATGAGAGCACCTTCAACATTTCTGATCCAGTCATTGGTTACACTGATTATCCATTCCTTGAAGTTTAAGTCCTATGTAACCATTCTCTGACCTTATAAGTCTTGCTTCTGCTATTTTAGGATTCAGATATGGTCCATATGGAGATTAACAGTATATATACAAGTAATAGTGTATTCTGGTTTGGTTTCATTATTAAGTTCATTTTCACAACCATGTTTGATGTTCCTATAATTGATGTCTGGTCTTTTTTACTTCTGTTTTTTTGCCTTTGATTTACAAGCACAATGCATCAGAGACTAATAATTGCAGATTACATAAACCAGATATTAAGCATTTATTTGGTTCAATGAAGTTGTATTGCCTCCAATCATGTGGATTCAGACAGTTGAAGTAATCAAAAGAAAGCAGAAGCATAGCCAGCATTCCTTGTATTGAATATGTAAATGATCAAGAAACACCACATTCTCCTCCTGAATCCATCTTCTCATGGGTACCACTAATAAAATGAACCAAAACCAGATATCCCCAATGTGGAAAAGTAACTATATCACTATTATTCAAATCTTTAATGACCTGTTTACTAGTGACAACAACAAAGTACAAAGAAAACATTAAAGACGGAGGGAAATGAAGTCAAGACTATATTATCTGTCAATTGTCATCTTAAAAATAAAATGAAAAGAAAAGCTCATATAGGAAATAATAGAGTTGTTCATATCTGTACAACCTAAAATGAACATATAGGCCTCATTACGCAGGCTCTTCTTGGATTTAAAGCAACCCATTCACCAAAGAGTTGTGGCGAAAGTAACTATACTTGGATTTAACACTACTCCTAGTTTTCTCTAGTTCTCCAGTCTTTTCGGTCATTGATGCAACTTCATTCTCCAGTGACTGAATTTCAGACTGAAGCTTCATCATCTCAGTTCTCTTCAAGTCAATAGCCGTCCTCTTATACTTAATGCTAGTAGTGTGCTCTTTTATATCAGACTTGAGGCTCTTATATTTTCGAATTCCTGACACAGTTTCCAATAGTTCATCACATCGATCACGGAGCCATTTCACGTTGAGCTTTAGCAGTTCAGCATCAGAAATTGTGGAGTAGATTGACTTGAGGACAGAAATGTGAAGTTTACTAAAGGGTAATGCTCCCAAATCCTCAACTGCTTGGCAAACCCTTTCAAGTATGTTAGTAAGTGTCTCACCGGATGTTAGGGGGCAATCTTGGGCAATGTCACCATGCTTCTCAATTATGGCATTAAGAGTTGGCACCAAGCTTGCTTTCACTGCATACTGTCGCGCTCTCATACCAGAAGGATCAGCTGAACTAATCCCTTCTAAGTCCATATCATCAAAGTTGTGGAACATGTGGAAAACTGATGCACCAATGGTTGCGCTGGCTACCCCTTGTGATGCACTTACTTTCATTATGTCATCCATTCCTTCATGTGCATCATCACCCTCTTGAGAACCAAGTGTTAGTTGTAGTTGGATTTCTGCCCCTTCTTCCTTCCTCCCTTCTTCTGTTCTCTGTTGAGGTGAATACTTGCCTAGAACTAGTGGAAGACAACTATTATTAGTGATTGCCTTTCCAGCAGCAGTAGACATTAAATGCTCTTCAGTATTACTTTTGGCTGCATCATTCTCAGCATTAGAAACCCCATTATCACCCTTTCCAGAATCTGAATCAGATGTATTGTTACACAGTGTATTGTTACAGCTCTTTAGTTCCAGCATTGGCAATTCGTTGCTCATAGACTCCATCATTTTCTTCCCCATTTGCTTCTCTTCTGCAGTGGCAGTAATTCTTGGTAAAGCTGTATCCACTGTTGGAAGCACATTTGCCTCCTCTGATCCTGGAAAGAAAGCATTCTTTCCACTAAACACACCCCATAAGTAGTATTTTCCATAAGTTCCTGAAGATCAAAACACAGTTTAATTAACACTGCCTGAAAATTTTGAACTGTTGAACCAAATTCATGAACAATGATAAATGTAGCTCGTTAAAGCGAGATTTGTGCACACTTACTCCAGTATTCATAAGGCAACAGATGAGAAGTAAAAATGAGGAGTACAGTGTCATTAACCATAGTTTTCATGGCAAGTTGTTCATTGAACAAATGCTTCATAAAATCATTAAAATCTCCTTCACTCCTGTGACAATAAATGGCAAACTTAGAAGAAACCAATTGCGAGAACAAAACTATGAACAACAACAGAAAGAAGGTAAATTAACCTTTCATTTTCTGGAAAAATTTTGAGGTCCACTAGGCCAATGTTTGGAGTAGGAATACTAAAAAACTCTGGACATACATCAAGAACTGGAAGAACTTCTAAATCAAGCTGTGCAGGCAAATGACTTGCCAGATTAAACACTTCTTCACTGGCATTCATAGATGCATAAGCTGCAAGGTCAACCAATAGACCAAACTTTTCAGTCCTGAAAGAACCCCTGGCAAGTAGACAACAAGTATAGTATACAATGTGAGATCATCCAGCATTAGAAGCACAATGCCAACTAGAATATGAGGAAAAAAAGGAGTTGGGGGGGAGTTTCTGAAATGGAAGAAGAGGAAAGGCAAAGCTTCTGACCTCCAGACAGGACAAATGATTGGTCCTTTAGTAACTGCAGGATTCTCTGATGTTTCACCTCTGCTTATGACTAAGGAGTTAATAACACATGTTCTCTGTCTATTGGAGTCACCCCCTTCTTGTGGCCTCAACTTTGTTGGTCTTCCACGTTTCCGCTTCTCTTTGTGATTGTCACTGCTTGAGGCTATGTTGTTATTTCCATCCAATGACAGAGTAGCCCCCATGGAACATTTGACACTGGTCCCAGAGTGTCTATGAGGATATTGGATGCAGGTCATCTTCATATCCATAGCAGGAACTAAGGCATTAGTACACTTCAAACTTTCTAAACTCTTGTTGGCTTCCATCAGAAATATCCGTTCGCTTCTTCTGCATGGAACACTACTAGAGGCACATTTTCTTGCAACCTTTGGCACAAAACAATCAGAAGGCAAAGCAACACTTTCATTCAGATTTGCTGGCATTTCTTCCATACAATTAGTGACGAACAAAAGAGAAAGGCAAAAAAGCTTGAGTTACACTCAAATTGAGGATAAATTAGATCCATCAAGAGGCCATATGAAATTGATCCATACATAACATAACTGAATAAGAAATTTTTGTTCAAAGCTTCAAAAGCCTCTCTCATTTCACTAGAGTATTTTAGTATATAAACCCCTATCATTTATGGATCAAACACAAAATGACTCTTCAATAATAATATGGTATCTAAATTTTCCAGTCCAAAGATGCCCTTACCAATCATCATTAAGAAACAGATAATGCTATAAATAAGAGAGTTAAGAAAGCCATCAAGACAAGGATCACAGAGTAGAGTAAACTGCACTTAGAAATCTAAAAACCCACTGGAACAATTTAGCAGTGATAGATTTATCATGAAAACCATCACACAAAAAGATTAATTCATAGTACTCAGTGCATAGGGCTAAATCCTAAATGCTAATGAATTGAATGAATAACATATATAGCAATTACTAGTAAGTAAAATTTTGAAGTCCTACTTTCTTCAAGGTCATTGCAATCCAAATGGAAAAAGATTCCTTTTCCATATACAAGAATGAGAAAATAAAAAGAAAGCTTACTTTTTTCTTTTGTAGATGACAACAACAAAAATAAACAGAAAAAAAGAACCTTTATGCTAAGCTAAACCACGTACGGAACCCATTACAGGCAAAGTAACCTGGAAATGCTGGCTTTGCTGTTAAAAAATAAGACTTCTCCAAAACAATATTTCTTTCATACATGTCAAAGATTAAATAATGCAACTCGGGAGAGATAATAGCAGAAAAAAGCCAAACAAAAAAAAATCACACCACAAAATTTGTTTTCTTGTCAACTGGAAACCCATTTGGAGTTTAAGATGAAAGAACTAAAAAAGGAAGCAACTTTCATGGAATTTTAAACTGGTTTCAAACAAAATAAAAAATGTAAAAGCAGAAATAGAGAAGACAAACCTTTTTTTCGATCATATCCATAAGTACTTTCTCAAATCTCACAGACCAAGCTGGAAGAGATGAGAAACAAAGTTTTTCAGCTTCGTTTGGTAGTAGTAGGGCAGAGGTAACAATGAGCAGACCACCCAAATCTCACTACCTTTTCTTACTGAGAGATCAGAGAAGTGAGAAGGAAATTGCTGTACTCTTTTTTTTTTTTTGGTTCTTTTGCATGAAAATGTAAAGAGAGGAAGAAATTTCATATATACGGTGTATATCAGTATCACACACTTTCTGCCAGAACAAAAAGGAAAATTTTCCTTTTTATTTTTATTTTATAATAAAGCAAGTCAGTATCATTTCATCTGTTCAGTTTTAATGTAATGTAACGTAAATTGTTGCATTTACTAATCCATTATCCATGCTTGTCATTATTTTAAGTGCACTAATTTTGACTAATCCCTACCAGCTATGCTTAATTGCTTACCCTTCTATTTTGAGAAATTATTAGGTGGAACGGATCCACTACGTCATCTATGAGACCAATCAATAATATGAAGAAAACTCATTAATTTTGTAAAACTCTATCCTAATAATATCTCAAATTTGGGGACTTACCCTGAATATCCCAAGGGAGCTAAACC
The DNA here is from genome assembly GCA_001974805.1 of Corchorus capsularis. Classification (NCBI taxonomy): domain Eukaryota; kingdom Viridiplantae; phylum Streptophyta; class Magnoliopsida; order Malvales; family Malvaceae; genus Corchorus; species Corchorus capsularis. The sequence continues at coordinate 24,665 of AWWV01011044.1, forward strand.
TTGGACTAAAATCGTGCCTAAATTTAAGGTGATCATTTGACATGGTAGGATTCTATTGGTTAGTCACATGAATGACGTGTTGGGTCCGTCCCACCTAATAATTTATCCTTCTATTTGGCGAATAGCATCAAAATTTGGGAGAGATTATTAATTTCATTCCTTTTATTAACTTCTCAATCATAAAAATTTTGTTGTCCAAACAAAGAAGAGAGAGAGTAAATTTTAATTTCCCATTATACCCCAAAGAGTTACCCCAAAATTCAGAAACATTCAAGGGCCTTTAAGTAAATATATAATCCACAAATCATCTCGCAAAATCAACGGGCGTTATAATTCCATCACCAATTCGGCAATTTCCAAAGGCGAGAGGCGAAAACGAAATTACGGGTTTCTCTCTCTCTGTGATTTTCTGTTAATTTTGAAAATCTGTCAAATTGTTTTCGCTTCTTTTCTTAAGGAGACCACTGCTTTGATTGAAAGACAAGGACTTCTTCAAACTTCCCCTGATATTTTTCAATTTCCATCTTTTTACACTTAAAAAGAACCAAAACAGACTCTAAGAATGGCGAGGAGACCGGACGAGGAATACGATTACTTGTTTAAGGTTGTACTAATCGGCGATTCTGGCGTTGGAAAATCTAACTTGCTTTCCCGATTTACTCGGAACGAGTTTTGCTTAGAATCTAAATCTACCATCGGTGTCGAATTCGCCACTCGCACTCTCCAAGTAACTCTCTCCCTTTTTCTAGTTTAATTTTGGTTATTTTTTTAATGTTTTAATTTAGATCAATTATGTGCCGTTCTCAACATGCAGTAGATCTGATTTGTTCATTTAATTCTTTTTGTTTTTCTTTGAATTTTTATCATTTTATAGAATGTTTAGATCGTTTTTGGATTGAGCCAACAAGTAATATAATTAACTGAACAAAAATGGAGTTGATTATATCACATTTTTGTGGTTCCATAACCTATTATTGAATCTCATTATATTGTTATTCAATTGTGTCAAATCTATGATAAAATTGAATAAAAATGCAATATTTCTTATTGATTGCAAGTCTTCTCACTGTGAGTAACGTTTTGTTGCTTTGTATCTTAGTCAATCTATCAGTTCATTAGGGGAAATATAGAAAGTTGCAAATCTCATTAGTTTAGTTGCTTTTGATCAGTGGCTGAGTGTGATTACTAGTTTTCAGCCCGAATTAAAAAGATGATTACATTTATGGCTTTATTCACTAAATTTGGTTCCTGGTATGCTAATCCATAATTTGATGAGAAAAGGTATGCTACTTTTCTTGGTTACAGATGTTTATGATTGATGAAGGTTTGCCTTTTTAATGATAAAATGTTGAATCTTGGAACTTGATATATAATCTAAATGTATCAGTTCTTCTGTATGCATTAGTGTTTTTTCTGCATCACGTGAAGATCACTGTGAAAGAAGAAGTTGATATGTTGTTCTTTGTTATAAATTGGTCTTATGATAAAAATTATGGTGGGAGATTTTTCCTTTTAAGTTTATAAGCATTCCTTATATGAAACTTTTAAAATGTAAAATGTATGTGATGGCCAACAATCTAAAACCTAATTTGGGAGTAGTAAATAGATAGGAAAGCCTCAACTTCTTCTGTCTGTGAAGCTTTCTCTTCGTTCTCTCTCTCTCCTGCAAGTTAGCCATAATAAATACTCACTGTTCACTTGGTGATAAGGTAAATGTTCTTAATATACTTTCTGTCAGGTTGAGGGGAGGACCGTGAAAGCTCAAATTTGGGACACTGCTGGTCAGGAAAGGTACAGAGCGATAACTAGCGCGTATTACAGGGGTGCCCTTGGAGCTCTTCTGGTCTATGATGTTACCAAGCCAACAACATTTGAAAACGTGAGCCGATGGCTAAAGGAGCTCAGGGACCATGCTGATTCTAACATTGTGATTATGTTGATTGGGAACAAGACCGACCTGAAGCATCTCCGAGCAGTTGCCACAGAGGATGGTCAAAGCTATGCAGAGAAAGAGGGCCTTTCATTCATTGAGACATCTGCACTGGAAGCAGTAAATGTTGAGAAGGCTTTCCAGACCATTCTCTCCGAAATATACCGCATAATAAGTAAGAAGTCACTCTCTTCAGATGAGCCAGCACCTGCAAGTATTAAAGAAGGGAAAACCATTGCCATTGGAGCACCAGAGACCACCACTAAAAAGGCTTGCTGCTCATCATCTTGAACATGATCTTTATTTTTTATTTATTCCTATAACTATTTCATTCTTCTTTTTGTATTAAATTTGTGTTTCCTCCTTTTTCCTCTTGAAGTGGAGGGTTTTATTGTCCGACTCATTTGATTTTGTATTATTACAAATGTTTGAACAATTTATGTTCTTTTATCATTGCAAAATTTTGTTATGGGTGCAATTGCATGGGTACCTTAAATTCCCAGCTTATGACCTTGTATTATATATAAGTACATTTGAAGCACTAGCAGGGGCACGGTAAATGAATCCGCTCCATAACCATAGTGTTGTTAGTAGTTGGCACAATCTACTGAGCTTTGCAAACCTAATTTCCGTTTGGCTTCTTTTGGCAAAGTAAATGTAAACCAGTAGTGGGTGGTAAGTAATCTGATTTCCCAGGCAAATATGATTTACACATGAGGAACAGAGGAAGCACTAGATATCTAATGCACTTGGCAATTACATTACGCATCAAGGAAGAAAGAGAAGGGGGAAAATGTTATCCTTTTGGGGGAATAAGAAAAGGGAAGATGTATTGAGCTCGGTGTCGGTGGATCTCTTAAAGAAAGAATGTATGACAAAAACGTATCTCCTACCATATAAAAATATGATTGGCATTTGCATTATAAGATGAGATTCGAAAGTCTTTGAAGATCCAAGGATCTTATTCAGATTATAAATCTATAATAATAATATTAAAATAAAGCCCATGTTTTCAAGTTCTCATGGAATGGAATGCAATTTGCAAGTGAGACAAAAACATGGCCTACCATATCTTATGCATAACTCGGAATTCATATTTTATGCAAAGCTCATTGCAGATATGCTATGTGCCTTTCGAGGGAAATGAAGTAATTTTTCTTTTCTTATTCCCTCCCTTTTAATTCGGTTTTTTTTTAGCAAATACATGAGGCTGGTAAGTAACGTAAATCAATCAGGAAATATGATGATATATACACATGAAGAAGCACAAGAAATCCCACTTACCACTTACATAAAAGGGTTCAAACATCAACATTTCAGTTTCTAAAAGATCCATATCATATGCAACATGTTTACTGTCTAAAACAGAGTTAAAATCATAAACATGGATGACTAGCCACAGCAGTTGTTCTTCTGTTCGATTGGCTGTCCCTTCATTTCAACAGTTCCGGATGACTTGTTGGCTGTCGGTTGGTTACCCATCCTGCAAGGGTTTTGACACAAAATCATATAGGTAAACTTGATAATTAAGAATACAAGAAGTAAAATTATAAAATTTGAGACAAGAATGAAAATGATTTCCATTGATCCAGACTTGTGAAGTCCAGAAAAAAGCAAGCAATGACAGAGCAATGCATCAAAAGCAAGGGCATTATATTAAATGCTCTGAAAAGCTATTGGTAGGTGACAATGTGACATCTTACCAATAAATAATAAACCAATCATCAGCAAATAGGTAAATGGATCATTTAGAAAATAAAGCAGCATAGGAAGAGTAAAGCTAAGTTACTTTTTCTTGATCTCAGCAGCCATTGTTAAGAAAGCCTGTTCCACATTGATTGAATCTTTAGCACTTGTCTCCAGGAAGGGAATCCCAAGTTCATCAGCAAATGCCTGCAGTTCATTGAGGAACAGAATGGAGATTAATCAAATTATAATACCAGCAACAGCAAGATAGTTTTTGTTCAGCCAATTTATTACCTTATCATCAACATTACAAGAAGTTCATAAGGAAAACCTTAAATACTCTAAGAAAGAGATTGAGGAACACCTCCGATAAGTAAGACAAAAGGAACAAAAAATAACAAATCATACCTTGGCTGTTTGAGTGTCAACAACCTTGTTCTCCACTAAATCACATTTGTTCCCAACTAAAAGCTTGCATACACTGTCATTAGCATATCTGTCAATCTCATTCAACCACTGCTTGACATTGTTGAAGCTCTCCATCTCAGTAACATCATAAACAATCTGTTTCCAATATACAAAAACAACGTTCAGACGCTTACAGAAAATAAGAGAGTCATGTCTTTAACAATCGCATTAACAGAAATTAATTATAAAAATAACAACTTGCGTGGATAAAACATTAAACCAGCATTCAGAAAGCCAGTATATGAGCGCACATACTGCAGGCACATGTCTCTTTCACCACACGAGAATTACATAACAAGACAAGTAGTTTGGGCTCACATCACAATTTGCATAATCATTCTTTAACTATATTATTTGGAAGACAAAAGGAAAATAATTAACAGATAACTAGAATAACCAAATTTCTTTACACGCCCCAAACCCAAAGGTATAGTTAGGATAAATTTTATAATCTTCATATCAGTTGAGTTCAGTTTCTTACTATGATCCCATGTGCTCCTCGATAATAACTGCTTGTAATTGTACGAAAACGCTCCTGTCCAGCAGTATCCCACTAAACAAGAAACAAAAATATAATGAGACACCAATAAAGATCAAATTGGACTACAGAAAGAAACTTGTCATATAAGCACTGTCCATAGGTTATACACCTTGACATTCCTGCATCACCAGTAGAACTATACTCTCCTTCCCTTGGTTGCCAAAATAATAATATCAATAACAACCATTCCCTTCCCTTGTGTATCAGAACTTGAGTTACTTTCACTATGTAAGCAAAGCTTACTAGTAAACTAATAATGAGGATGGTCTTAGCTCAATCATTTATAGAAGACTCATTTATAAGTAAAGAGAACACTTGTGCCCTCTAAACATTACCCATAATACTAAAGGATAAATTATCATATAGCATCATAATCTCACAAATCCATACAGCTTTGAACTTACCAAAATGAAATGTCAAACAGATAATAGTAAAAGACAAAACGGTCTAGAAAACCCAATAATGTACAAACAAGGTTTGAGCAGAATTAACTACCACAAGACAAAATTACAGGCTTGAATCAAAGTTTATTGCAATTGCATTGTAAATAACATTTAAAAAGGCCACTTTTCTGCGAATGAGCATATCATACTCACAATTTGTAGCTTGATTGTCTTTCCATCCAGCTCCACAGTTCTGATTTTCTAAATATAAACAATTAAATACAACAAATTTCACAATTTTAGGTCATGAAACAATTTCCAATATATAAAAACAAAAATGGTAAAAATGTAAAATAGATATTTGAGCGGCAGAGAGAAAGAAACTCACGAAATCAACACCAATGGTACTGATATAGCTATCCACGTAAGAGTCATCCTGGAAAAATTACAGTTAGAGAAAACATACAAATTATAAACCCTAATTACTCCAAAATTAACATTAAAATTTGAGCTCATTAATCACTCCACTTCTTAATTTCTTTTTCTTCGCCGTACACTCTAGTTCGTAATTTTACTAATTAAGCAACAAATAACAAAAACAAAACCAAAAAAAAACGGAAATAGCATATAACAAATGACAATGCACATTAAAAGACCAAGAAAAAAGGCCACTAAGAATTAAACTTACAGCGAACCTAAGAAGCAAACAGGATTTCCCAACGGAGGAGTCGCCGATGAGCAGAAGCTTGAACAGATAATCGCTACAGAAAAAGGAACAAAACTTTATTTTTTAACAGAAATGTGAGTGGAAATACTATAAGAAGAGAGATAATTAAAAAGAAAATTGAAGAGAAATTGGAGAGCGAGTAAGCTTACTATTCGTTGCTCATGATTGGATCGAAGGAAAAAGAGGAAAAATGTTTATAGAAATTGCGGTGTGTTTGGCAGAGAAGGGGAAAGTTTCTGTTTTTAATGTCAACAGAAAGACAAGTTTTGGCCTCCACTCTCTATCCCGTTCTTATTTTCTACTCCTACAATTGAATTAAATTAAATTAATTAAATAGAAATTAGAGAATTATCCAGGAGTCCTTGCTAAGTCTTAAAATATTTACTTTTGATTAATTAAATAATAATAATTAAAAATTGTCATTTTCTGAATTAATGCAATGACAGAAATAACCTTATTATTATGTTGGGTGATTGTCAGTTTTTTTATTTCTTTCATTTTCGTCCTTTAGTGGAAATCACATCACTCAGCGCACCATTTGATTTTGTCATCATTTTTTTTTTCTTAATTTTTCTTGTAAAAACAGTCTTCTTTTAAATTTTCAGAAGAAAATAGAAATTAAGTAGGTTTTCTCTCTTCTTCTTCTTCTTTTTTTTTTTTTTGGTCTTTAGAAAACCAACTTTTCCTTTTGATTTTGAGAGAAGAAAATGCAGCTATCTGTTTCCAAACTATTATCATGCTCTCTTAGTTTCAATATTATTTAAGACTGTAACTAATTAATCCACAAAGGGCAGTATTATCTTATCAAAATCCCCAAGAAAGAATCAATAATGACTCAAAGGAAACTGATGAACTAGAAAAATTGGAACTGACCTTTATTATACTTTCTGCAGTTACATATATAATATATATCAGATGAATAAAAATGTTACAGGCTCTGCAGCATGCATATAATTTGTAATGCAAAATCACTGCCATATGAAAATTTGGTTGTTGTTTGGTAACAATTCAACCTTATAATTGCCTAGCTAGCAAGCCATATTAATTCCCTATTTGTGTCTTCTGATCAAATAGATTCAAACCCAAAAAAAAAGGATAGTTTCCCATGAAACAGTATATCATCAACAATAAAGAATTGATGAAAAAGGAGGGAAAAAAAAAGGCCAAGAAAGTTGTAAAATGTCATCACTCTGGGCAAAAAGGCATGTCCTGGCTATCCTTATGGCTTGGGATTCTGAAATGCCTTAACCTTCCCTCTTGTTTTTTCATATACCCTTCACATAAAAATGCCATGGAGAATTTATCTTCAACAACCCTGTTCACATCATGAACAAAAACATCAGTCACTCCATCCTCCCTATTCCTAGCCATCATACCGGCTGTGTAAATGGCAGTCATCCTCCCCGGAGCCTCCTCATAGTACCCGGTTGGCGCGTCAACCATAATCAAGTCCCATTTTATGTCATAAACTTCACTTGGCAAACCTTTCAATGCAAGTTGGCACATTGAGTATTTAGGGTCACCAACAGCTGTGCATTCAGGTCCTCTTCCCACATCCATTAGATTCTCAGCTTGGTTCACTTTACTGTCATATGTGACATGGTATGATTCCAACATGGGAAATCTGCGGCGGATTTGCTCTATCCAAGCCTCATCTTCTTCAAGGAAAATTGTTCTTCCACCAAAGTTGAGTGAGCTCCACATAAGGCTGTCATGGCCTAGGCCAAACACTAGGAAGTTGCAAGGTGACTTTTTCTCTAGAATTTTTGCTGTCACTGAGATTTCTTTTAGTGTTTGTTGTGGGGTGATAGTTGAGGTTGAGTAATGAATGAGAGCTTGGGCTAAAGAACGCGGTATCTTGTCACAAGAAGGGGAGCAATTTGCTGCAGTTTTGCTTTCTTTAATGGCATTAGAGGTTTTAGTAACTGGTGAAACTGTTTGTAAAATGGGAGATGTTGTATTTTCCTGCTGGGAAGAATATGATGATGATAAACTTGATCTTAACACAAAGAGAAGGAGAAAAGCAAAGAAAACTCCTAGCAGGAGGACCTTAAGGCTAAGGGCTTGACCGGTTTTAGGCCTCATTCTTGGTCTGAATTGCTTGGGAAAATGTAGGAGAATCTCAAGAAAAACTGATTTAACCCTTCTCCCCTTTTTGATGTTCTAAGAAATGGGGAGGAGCTATGGAGTAGTATTAGGCCATGTATGTGTATGGTTATATTTTGGAGGGTTTTTTTAAGTTGCAACTGAAAATTTGTTAGCTGCAATAATAGATAGTGAAAGATGGTATGATTTGTTTCATTATGCTTGGACATGAAGGGAAGGAACATATCAAATATACTTTGATGAAGACAAGAGATCTACAAGGATTCTGGATTAAGCAACACTGCGGTTGGCACATCTGCAAGTTTGGTGGATTCATTGAAAACTCTGTTGTTTGGGAACTGAATTTTTTTTAGAATATTTCATGGATTTTGACATGGTTCCTTATTCCTTAATTTCCCAATTTGTTTCTTCCCAAACATTATTTTAAGGTGCAACAACGATGGATGATTAGGAAAACCTTAGTTTTCAGAAATTGCTGGCTGAATAATATTTGCTAACAGTAATAAACTTATGGTTGCGATTGAAAACGATGTTGAAGTTATAAATTCCGGTTTCGTTTGTCATAAGACTCTTACTTAGGAGTCAATAATGAACCATATTGGTGTACATCTTTTATCTATTTCTCTGAAACAATATATGAAAATCTTACTACAAAAATGCCTAGGAAAGGTGACATGGCAGTTCCAACTTCCAAGGGATTGGCGCCATTTTTAGTACAGCCATCAAATTAGTCTATTAGCAATCTCATCACTCATTCTATAGTTTCTTGTATAATAGCAAGACAGACATGTTATGTCTAAATGAAACAGGGGATCTTTGTTGTTGCGAACTTGCAATAACCAGTCAAGATGAAAGCAAAACGCCATATAAATACACAATTGAATGACAGATTAAGAAGGAAAAAACAGAGGCACAATATTGGAGATAGATACAGAGAGAGATTTGTTCTGTAAGGACCGAACAAGGACCGAACTCGGTCTTCATGGCTGTGGTCTGAATATATTGTTAGCCTATGGGGTTCAGTATTAGCTGATCATTGGAGCTTTACAAAAGAATGCAGTAACTTAATTACTATAAGAAACTGACTTTAACTGTACAAAGCATAGTTCCACAAGTTGAACAAGGATGAAGGACCTCTTCATAAAGCAAGCAAATCTCAACAGCAATCGCCCATACGACTATACCACCCATATACTCAATCATCTAAAGCTTTTTGGGGTTAGAACTTCCGAGTCAATTTAGGATGGAAAAATTATCCAGCAACCGGGTTGAAAGCTGTGGTTAGGGTTTCCTCCACCAACATTATTGAACCTCTTCTGGCAGAAAGACTTGTCAGACCTCCAACAGAACAATTCTTTCTAATAATTAAATTATGACACTCTGCTGAGCTTTTGGATCAAAATAAGCTGATATATGAACTTCTTTTCTGATGTCAACTGCCATTTCTTGCATGGTAAAGTAGCAACTCAGTTTGTCCATTATCACCGAAGTCACTTTTTGCCTTTTTGTCCATACGAGCTTTGCGGACAGCATTCTGGATTCGTCTTTCATGCTCTTTCAGCATTTCGTCAAGGTTTCCTCCAGAAGGCAACAATGGTCCTGAATAGTGGATTTGATTTTTCTTGGGAGCATAACCCTGGATTTACACACAACATTAAGTGTTAGCATGTAACTCCATATGGAGACTGATGGATTTTGTGTTCTATTATGCCATGAATAGTATAAGCAGCCAAATAAAGCTTCTATAGCTTCAAATTTCTATGAATTTTCTAGGAGCTGGCTGCTAAATAAAAGACATACATTCAGAAATTATTTATCATGAGAATGGAGATTGATTCTATAACTAAAAGGAAAGAAAATAGGATGTCTAGAACAACAACCATGATTGATAAACCACTTTCTGTTTCAGTAATTTACTTACCACTGTTGCTTCCTTGGAAGATGGCTGTTCATCCTTCGCATGCAAAATCTTTGACCCCTTGAGTAATTGATGCTTTCCAGAGGACTCGGCATAATCCATATGGTTATATCTGACATTAAAATGCTCCTCTCGCCAGTGAGGATTTACGCTATTCTCTTTCGTCATATCAAGTCGTGAACTGCCTCTAACTGCAACTGAGTTAGAAAATCTGGACAATTCCGTTCCTCCGCGATGAACAAACGTTGTTTGAGTTCTCAATTCAATCTCATTAGCCTTCATAGTACGTGAAGATCCAAAGTTGCTGGGGTGCATTGACTGGCCAGAATGAGAGTATAGACCTTTTGCTGTTCCTTTTGGAGGCTCAATAGGGAAGCCAGAACCCCCGTCTTCCGCAGGATGGTATACTTCACTGACGCTTTTACCATTTACTTGTCCATATCGCTTCTGTATCAAGCAAAATGAAAAACATTAGTCATGACAGGAAAGGTTAATTTTCCCTTGAAAAATGTTCAGACACCATTTTACATATCATAAATATATGAATAATGCAGAAGCAAATAAACTACAAGTTTAAAAATACCTGTATGGATGCCTGCAACTCAGCATTGGCATCTGGGGCTGGCACTGCTGTAGATTCTCTAGAAACCTTTCTAACTGGATCAGGTCCCCATACTTTCCCTCCAGCTGCTCTTCGCCTGGTTTTCCAATTACCAAACAGGTAGAAGAGTTAAATTTCAGAATATTAGGGAAAATTCAGAGAGAGCATGAGAGATCAATTTTAACATAATCAATCATACAACCTAAGTCAAATTGAGAATTTCCCTCCCTTGTTTAGTTTGTTTAACTTTTTATGTTTAAGATGGGAGACAAAAGGATCATGATTTTCCAATTCCTACCATAAAATACCAACATAAATCACAAAGAAGATTTACAACTTCTAGCATTAAGACTAAATGTCACTAAGTTTAATTGGCTGCCTGAGAATTTTCACAACTGTTGTTTAAAATTCTTTGTTAAGGAATTAAAATTTTCAATACAATGTTAGAGCAGAAAATACCTTCTAGATTCCTCCTCTCGAAGCTTGGCATCAAACTCCTTACTAGGTGGGTACTTGGGCAAACTAGAGGGATCACAGGGAAGAGGATTTGTTGTAAAAAACTGGAAAAGAAATTTAAGAGTTAATAGAAAATCACCAAAACAAAATATTGAAAACAAAAAGAAAGTTAAGATGGCAAGTATGAAGGACGAAAAGGTGGGATAATCATCAGCAACCAATCTTATTAACATTCCAATTATGAACTACCCAGCAAGACCCATACATGAGTGCAATAACCATTTCATAGTTCACTTTAGCAAAATGACACTTCTCAAGTAAGAAGCTGGTGTTTGCTAGTGAACCATCAGGCTTCTGAAACTCCCAACTAGGTATTCAAAGGTTACAATCACAAAAATCATGAACAATAATATCTCATCTGCAGTTAATATGCAAGGAAAGGCTTCTTGCTTACCAGAAGGAAGGGTTCTTTCTCTTTATAGCAAACAAACTACCCAATGGGCAATATGCATACATGCAATTAATTCCCAACTAAAATTAAGGGATACTCTTGTGAAGATTGTGATGTTACACAATTAGATATTACCTCACTCTGAAGTGCTGAAGAAGCAGTTCCGCGACACTCAGGTTCAATGGCAAGAAGAACCTCCAAAAGGGCCAAAGCAGATGCAGGGAAGTCCTTAAATGTCTCAGGGACACAACATTTATAAGGATGCTGAGGTTTGAAAATGGTTGCATGTGGCAATTTTGATCTCTTCCAATACTCTTCAGAAGGTGATCCACAGAGTTTGAAGATTTTATGCAGTTGCTCCACCTGCATATGATAAAGGCAGAGATTATCCACAAATGTTGCACCACAAAACTTTCTGTACACAACAAGCTTCAAAATATATGTGTGAAAACCCCAAAACTGAAATAAGCACCTCAGTTCTTCCAGGCATAATAGGCTTTCCAGCAAAAAATTCTGCAAGAATGCAACCAGAACTCCACAGATCGACGGCAACACCATAGTCAGTAGAACCAAGCAAAAGCTCAGGAGGGCGGTACCATAAAGTTACTACACGACTTGTTAGAGGATGCTTCTGACTGGGACGGAAAAAAGTTGCCAGTCCAAAATCACCAATCTTGAGATTGCCATTGTAGTCTATCAAGAGATTCGAACCCTTAATGTCACGGTGCAAAATCCCACGACTATGGCAATGTTCAAGTCCACGGAGCAGCTGCTGCATATAACACTTAATCTGGACAGATAACAGATACAATCACCACTTGAACACCCAAATAACTGAGTATATTGTTTCCAATTTGAGCAAAAAACTGAGAATCAGTTAAATCATCAGATAATGATGCATCATACCGAAAGGTAACAAGTTAGAACTTTGACACAAAATCACTACATTTACAAGCAGCTAATATCCGAAGAACATAACATAGTTTCCACCAAGTTTCTTTTCCCTTTGTACCTACCTGTAAATCGTAATGAGATTTTGCATCATGCCAAATATATATTATCAAAAAGCAATGAAAATCCATTCACAGTTTATGATGTGCCAAACTTCTCATATAATTGTGTTTTATAGATATTACTCTTCTGAAAGTACAGAAGATTACGGAATCACAAGATTTACGCTGATCTGAACTACATAAATGACATAACCAACTAAATATAGAAGACAAGAAAATATACCTGGGCCTCAGTGAACTTAACCCCAGGTGTTGCTGCAAGCCCGGCAAGATCATGCTCCATATATTCAAATATGAGGTATAAACTTCCCGACACCCTCGATGTAATTAGACCTTCAAGCTTCATGACATTAGGGTGATCAAGCCTGCGCAAAATAATTATTTCCCGTGCCATGAAACGAACACTTTCAGGGTCCATATTAGCAAACCGCACTTTTTTCAAGGCAACTATCTTGTTTGATTCAAGGTCACGAGCTTTGTACACACTGCTGTAAGTTCCTTGACCGATCTACATAATTAGCAGGACAGTCAAGTTATTGAAAGAGGAAAGCAAGATGACATGATGATTGCACAGGCTGCACATTTGTTAACAAAACAAATGCTCATTTTAACCAAATTTTACTAGCTAATAGCCTCATACACATAATAAGTTTCAAGGGAGCATACATGAACATAATACAAAATTCTGAAATACTCAATTCAATGAGGCAATGGACAGAAAAGAAGGATAAAAAATCAAAACTATAAATGAATAAGTAATTAAAATACAGCTACTTTTTTTGCAAACCTTTTCCAACTTTTCAAATGAGTCTGCCTTTCGAGGTATCCACCCATTGATGGCTTCTCCAGCTACAGCTGCTAGCCAAGAAGGCCAACCAGCAACCACTTGTGCACCTCTCTCACCACCAGCTGAGCTCAGGATCCTGGATATCCTTGGCTGCCCTTGTCCACCCATCCCAACCTCCATTGTTGCCCCTCTTTGCAGTTTGGGTGGGGTTTTCTTGGGCCTCTCAACAACCCCCAAACCTGTCTTATTTTCATCCTCATCAGAAGAGGATGCAGGTGCAGAGCCGGCATGGTGGTTTGCCTGCTGATTTGATATCAGCCGTGTGGTGGCATCTGCCTCCACCACAACATTGTCCCTCTTAGAAGATACAGATAGCTTTTTTGAAAGTTTTCCCGAGTCCTTGTGGGCCTTATCCTTTTTGCCATTATTATTTTCAACATAGTCATTTGCTCGAGTTCCTTTCGAGCAAATGCAACCCATAATTTAGAGCCCTGTTGTTTTCCAGGAAGGGAGCAGCCTCATTCAATGCAGTTTTATCCTGAGGTATAGGATTCAATGATCCCCAGAAATAAGGCCGCCGAACAATAATCTAATTCTCCAATAAAAATGTGTCCTAATTTCTCTTCTTTAATGTTTGAATTCTTGATTTTGAGTTATGTAAAAGGAATGCAGCTTTCAACAAAATGAGGAAGATCCCAGATCCCAAACCTTTAAGAGAAACCCAGAAAGCTTACAGAACCCAGATCCCAGATCAAAGAAGAAAGAAAAAGAACTCAGAAAGGCAAGAATGGATCAAATGGGGATTCCTTGAACCAAACTCTGGAACCCCAAAAGGTAACTTTGCCCCCAGTAAACAATTAAAGCAAAAAAAAAAAATTGCAGGCTAAATTAACCAACAATGAAAAATTGGAAAAATAAAATAAAACAAAATTAACAATTATATGGTATTTCTTAAATATGTAAAAAATATATATATGTACTACTTCCGTTGCCTAAATTTGTTAAAAGACAGAACATGAAATTAATGTGTCATTAAAAATAAAAAACAACAACAACTAAGTCCAGGCAAAAACTAACCAAAAATATTTTTGCCAGGTATTTGCTATTGAAAGATTAAAAAAGAAAATAAAAAACTTGCTTTTACTTGGACAAAATATACCTTTTTTAGAAGAAGCAAAAATGTGAAATGTCAGTTTACAGTTGGTTCTTACCAAAGAGGGAGCCAAATGCGGATCTGGGTGTCAATCCTAAGATAATTTTGGTAAATACAGAGTGTCCATAAATTTTTCTAACTCATTTTTTTCAAAACCAGCTTCTTCTTTTTTTTCCTACTATACCCGAAAACAGAGAAAACAAAAATGAAACACAGAAAAAAAAATTGTGCTCAGTTAGAAACGGTAACTTAAAATTTTGTATAATAGTAATTAATAATAAATAAATTATAAAAAGAGAAAGAAAATGTAAAAAGATTGTTGTGTTGTTTTGGTTTTGGACAAAAGAAAAAACAAAGAGAATGTTACAGTTACAGAGGAGAGAAAGGTTGAGAGAAGGAGAGAAGAGGGAAAGGGGGATCTCTGCTTAAACGCGCCGCACGGGTGGAAAGCGGAGGTAGTGCCACGTGGAGAATGGTGAGGCCCACCGGAGGTTTTGCTGTGGTCCCCGTGGAGAAATATCCTGGCTGATAGTGACGTGACTCAATGGATTGATTTGGGCTAGGGCTACTACGGTTGGATATTTTTGGCCCAATTTAAGAATTGATGATGGCCTGTTCATGAACTTTTGAGCTAGGTCTTTCAATTTGAGCCCAACTGCTATGACCAAAGGAAAATAAAATGGGATATATATAAGGGTGAATATATTTAAATTATTATATTATGACTAAAAATTTGGATAAGTGTTAAATTTTGATATAGTAATTCTTTAGATTGAATCTAATTAGACTTAAAATTTTGTGTTTTCAATAAAATTAAACATTTTTCTGACGGGACTTGCATGTGTAATGCACGTGCCATTAAGTACTACATGCTTTTTTGATGTGATAACGACTCGTTTATGATATAACCGATGCATGCGCAGGGAATCCACGAGAAAAATATTTAATTTGGTCGACAATGTAAACTTTTAGGTCTAATTAGATTCAACCTAAAGAATTAGGTTCAAATTGATCCATTCTCCGAACTTTTAGTCCTGATTTGGATATACCCATATATATTATATTTATTATATTATTATCATATAATAATAATAATAATAATAAGGATAATAAGAGTTATTATTTGATACATATAGATGGAGTTTTTAGTCTCTACAAGCAAATTAAAAAAGTTGACACATGTCATATTTCATAATTAATTAAATATTTAATATTCAAATCTACTCTCTAAAGGGACACATGTCTACCCTTTAATCTCACATGTGCAGTATACTAAACTCCATTGACGATGGATGAGATAATTTTCCTAATGATGATATTTGATACTTAATCAATGTACTTTTTGGACTTTACAAGCCAGTTAAAAGTTGACACATAACCCACATCATAATTAATTACATCTTTGATATTCAAAACTATTTCATCTTGTAGAAAATACTAGAAATGGAGTATGTATCAACTTCTTACCCCTTTTATAGATCTAAAATTTTACATTGACAGTGCATCAAATGATTATACTTAATTATGAGGTGAGCTATGTGTCAAATTTTTTTAATCCGTTTGTGGAATTCAAAAATTACAGTAGGTGTATCAAATAATTTATTCTATAAAATTAGTTATAGAGTTTATTTCGCTCGACTAGACCTTATGGGAAAAAAAAAAGTGATATTTTAGTAGAATTGATTTTTAGTACCAAGTACCAACAATTGTTTCGATTGATTCATTTTACTTTCGGCCAAAAAAAAAATGATTCATTTTACTTTCGGCCAAAAAAAAAATGATTCATTACATGCTCTTTGTTTAGTTTAGTACCCCAATTTTGAAAATCACTTTAAGTTATTTGAAGCTGCATCAGCATAACCCATTTTAATAAGTTTGTCTATTTTATGAAACTACATCCTGTCCTTTCATGGGCAATTAATGTTATTTGGTTTTGTTTGTTTGAGGTAAAAACGTAAGTGAATGGAAGAAGAAAATCATATATCGAGAATAAAGTTGAAAAAATAATATTATGTTTCTCAGCTCTATAAAAATTTAGCTAAAACTTTGTAGTAGTAGGATATTTATTGACTAGGCTAGAAGTTAGAATTATTAATCAATTAAAGTACCATTTTTATGCCAAAAGAAGAACTGCCCGTCTGCCTTTATCTTTTTTTTTTTTTTCGTTTGCTTAAAGAGAATAAAAGAAAAAATGAAGAAGTACTTGTTTTGTTTATTGCTGTTTTACCGAGTAATTTTCCTTGTTACAAGTTACAAGTTACAACACCTTTTGTTTTGTTTGAAGGAATGTAGCTCTCAGGGCAGGCATTGATAAGGATTAAAAACATATAGAAGTTGTTACTTAGTCTATTATTCAACTAATCAAAATTTTGTTTATCACACATCAAAATTTGGAGTAAATTACACAAGTTACAACTAATCAAAATTTTGTTTATCGCACACAAATTAAGAAGTTTATATGTGCCAAACAAAGTGTTTACCATAAACTTCTAAACTTGTACCCGAACGAAGCCCCATTTAATTGGGGTTAGACATATAGTTAAGATAATATATACTTTAGCCAGCATTTGACAAAGATAAACATTAAATCAGGTAGAAAAACAGAAACAATTAAGTGCTTAACAATGGGTCCGTCCCTCACCATCAATTTTCTTGACTGATTTTTTCTATTTCTTCTATGCAGTAATCGACAATTAATTAATCATTCTTCAATTATTTTTGACGAATTTGTCACATAATATATATGTATGAACATTGCCATGTTATTATGCTTACATATGAGAATAAAATTTTTGTTTTGGGGCAAAAGTCCTATAGTATATATTAATAAAGTGAACATTGGTTTTGGTAAACAATGAATACTTAGGCAATATAAAAAGTTTAGCTCACTTTTAATATAAACAAATTTAAAATTTTACATGGCAAGTCTTTTAAATTTGGAATATGTATATTATGGTAGTATTAGTAATTGTAATTGTGTCAATTATGTTGGTGGTAACAATTTGATGATGCACGTAACTATACTCCTCCATGAAAATATAGTAGATGGGATAATTTCTTGTAGGGTGAATGCAAAATAGTAATTTTTAAGGTAACTCACAAGACAATTAATGGAGTTTCACTTTCACAAATAAGACAATTAATGAGGTTAATTTCCTCAAAATCTCAAATTCCTTGATTTTCTCTTTGATATATAATTCTTCCTCGCAACATTCTTACATTTTTTCTTTTTTCTTTTTTTTTTTTCATTTGATTTTCATTTTTTTTTTGGCCACAAATCCGATTTCTTTTTAATAAAAAGATGTTCTCAGGTCGATTTTGATCACATATTCTTACAAGTTACAACTTCATGGATGGATTTTACTTCCATTTAAGTAGATTGATGATATCTTTATCTTTCCTTAATAGTTATAGGTAAAAGAAAAATCTTTTCCTACTTCTTACCAAAATGAAAAATTTAGAATAAAAAAATAATTTATTTATATTATTATGTTTATGTTCTGTTTTTAATAAGGTAAGGGGAAGGGGAAAAAAATAGAGAAGCAGTGCCGTAAACGCCGCCAAGGCAAAAGCCACGTAGGAAAGGGAAACACACGAGCCTAACCCATTGAAGAACTCCGAAGCAAGAGGCTCGGACGACACAGCTGGAGACAGGCTGTCACCAACAAAGTCCCACTCACCTATTCCCCTAACTACGTTCTCCCTTTCTCTCTCCTTCTTCGTCCTCTGCTCTCTCTCTCTCTCTCTCTCTCTGTGCATCTTCGTTTCTACTTTACAACCAGTTTTAGGGTTTCTCGATCTCCTTTTTCCGATTCTTTGTTTTCGTCTTGCGAGCTTGCCGGATCAAGACTATCCTCTGTGTAAGCTCCCCACTGATCTAACTTTTCTTCATTGTGGTTCTGTTTTTCTTTGGAATTTTTTGTTTAGGTTTTGTTTCGTTGTGCCGGTGATATTGAAATTATTGAGTTTTCTATTTTGTTTGAGGATATTTGTTTGCATTTTTAGCCTAGGGATTGTACTGCATGCAGTGTTGATGACAATGACGTTAGAAACTTGAATTAAATTTGTTTATATTGTTTTTAATCTTTTTGCTAATTGCTTAGATTTGAAGTGTTGGGTAGCAGGAGGCCTTATTTTGAATAATTTATAGTTGATTGGGAAAGGGAGGGAAAATAAATGAGGAGAAATTTATAGATTTTGCAGTTTATATGCGTTAATTCTATAAAAATGAGGTAAAATCGTACTTATACGCTCCAATGGTAATTGCTTAAGAAAGTTTTCGATTTTTTTGTTTGTTCATTGCAGTGTTCTTGTTTGAGCTCAAAGTAATGGCAAACTGGGTAAATTTGTTTTAGATTTTGCGAGGTAGTTCTGGATTTTGAATTTGATATAGTATCTTCTCTAGACATTTTTCTAGTAGTGCAGACATGGATAAGCGTACAAGGAGGTTTTAGTTTCAAAGTTCATTCATTTAACCGTTTGAATCCATTGTCCTTAGTAAGCTAGTGAAGCTGTAGCCCGAACATTATTTCTTCATCTTTGTTGAATGCATTGTGGTAAATAAGATTATAGATAAAATGGAGTGACTTTTTGGTTATAATTAGTTAGCAGTTGCCTTCAAAATTGTTTATGACTGTTTGCTTAGGACCTGTTGGGATACTCTTATTAAACATTCACGTTATAGATGTTCTATTATAGTGTAACTTATCATGGGCACTGGGAAGTAATGGTTGATTAAGAAGTGGTTTATTACCAATCTGTAAATGATGTTGTGCATCGGTTCTGATTTACTAATCTGGTATAAGCTTGAGTTATCTACTGTAAACATGTAGTTCATCAGTTTTGATTTACTAATCTGGGATAAGCTTGAGTTGTCTTATTCATGGAGTCATTATTTGCTAAATGTTTTATTTAGATCCTACGTAATATGTAAATATTAGTCTAGTCAAGATGCGGCATTGCTGTTGCTTTTGTTCCAGTGTAAACTTTAGCCTATCTTGTATCATGAGTTGTCTCAAATGTTTAATTAAGATGACAACTAAGAGTTTGTTTCTTGAGTGACGTAAGACATGATGCACGTGACAGTGAATAATTGTGCTCTTCTAAAAATTAATTATGATATTTCCTTAACACATTTTTTATTCATTAAACCGGCATTAATGCGGATATATATGGTAGCTTGGGTGAGTTTGCTCCAGCACAACTTGACATATGTGTGCTGGGTTATTAATTTTATATTTGTTTATGCTTCTATATAATAGGTTGTAGTAGGGTTACACACCACATATATGAGGTTCTCTTTCTGAGTATGTTCTGTGCATTATTTGTGTGAGTAGTGTGGTGGATTCTCTCATACCTTTTTGTGTACTAGATAAACCTATCTTATGTTCTGTTTTAGAGTTCTATTCATAAATTTTCGTCCTGTTCATTGATTTATCTACCTCTCCTCTTTTGCAGGTTCTCAGATCGGATAATTGAATCGAGTTATAGCTTGAATGTTAGTGGCAGAAACTGCTGTCTACATGTGAAATTTGTAAGTTTTGAATCGGTTAATGCTTGATATACATGGATCTGGTAGACTGGCAACTGGATACATGATTTCTATTGATAATGCCTGCTTATTTATCCCTTCACGTAGTTAATCTTAGCATCATCCTGTATTAATTCGGTTATAGCTTCTGGAACTAATTCTCAGAAGGAAGCTTGTACACTATCAGAGGGTCCTTTGTATCCATGCTGGCAGAGAGCATGCGTGGAATCTGTGTTTCGGGTAATGCCCCTGACGAGATATTCTGCCGATGCATTCGGTGTGTTGACGATTTGTCTAGTTGCTCTGTTGATTCTTCTTGGCTTGTTGTGCATCGCGTACTCGTTTTACTTGCGTTCGCGCGTTCTTAGACAAGGATTTATTCAGCTTAGTTATTTCAGTGGTCCTTGGATCATCCGAATCACATTCATTTTGTTTGCCATCTGGTGGGGATTTGGTGAAATTATACGGCTAAATTTTATTAGACGGCGAGGAAGACTGTTGAACAATTTGAAATGGCAAGAAAACGTCTGCAAATGTTACATTGTCTCGAATCTAGGTTTTGCAGAACCTTGCCTCTTCCTCACTCTTGCTTTTCTTCTTCGTGCACCTTTACAGAGGATGGACACAGGAATTCTGAGCAGAAAATGGAATGGGAAAACGGCAGGCTATGTTCTTCTCTGTTGCCTCCCTGTATTTGTTCTTCAACTGATTCTTATTTTAATTGGGCCAGACTTAAACAAGGGTAGGAGAATATTACCGCTATATTTCACAAGAACAGCTGCTCAAGTGATGGAAAATTCTGATAACATTGCTCTTTGCACTTACCCTTTGCTGAATACTATACTTCTTGGGCTTTTTGCCACCGTCTTGACTGCCTACTTGTTTTGGCTTGGGAGGCGGATTTTGAAATTGGTTATCAATAAGGGTTTGCAAAAGAGGGTTTACACATTAATATTCTCGGTTTCCAGTTTCCTTCCATTAAGGGTTCTTTTACTTGGTTTATCTGTTTTATCTAAACCAGAGCAATTTCTGTTTGAAGCTCTTGCATTCTCAGCTTTTCTTGTCCTAGTATGTTGTGCTGGGGTCTGTATTTGCATGCTTGTATACTGCCCAGTTGCGGATTGTCTTGCCCTGGGGAACATTCATGACTTGGAGGCTAGGAGAAGGGTTGTTGTTGATGATCAGAATGACACAGTATCTCTTATTGCTAATCAGAGCCATCTTGAAGGAAGTGTCGGGATTAGCCCCGAGAGGAATTCTGATGCCTCTACCAAGCGTGGATCAATTTCTTTTCGAACGTACGAGAGAGATGGGACTTCAGCTGGGGCATTTGTGGAACTGAGCCTCTTCTCTCCTAGCCGAGATGTGAGCCCGCCAGGATCACCTCCTCTTCTGGGCTGGCCAATGCGGCCTCCACCGCATGTTCACGGACCCTAAAAGTACGATGAAGAAGAAACTGAGTAGTTGTGGTGAATATCAATTTTGTGGTAAAGAAAACTGATTGTAAAGGGTTTAGCTTCTTCAATAAGGATTTTTATTCTTGGTTTGTTTTTCCTTTTTTTTTTCTTCTAATTTTTAGATATAAATGGTTTTTGCTTGATGGAAATTATATCCGAATCCTTCTTCTGTAACATTCATATAACCAATTTTTTTTTAATCTCCGTATCAATGCTTTAAAGTTATTGGTTTTATCTTGCAAGGTTGGGTTGGAAATAATAGGTGGATGGTATATATACAAAAACTTTGTTGTGCCTAATGGAATTCTCAGTGAAATTCTTTGATGGTGACCAAATTATTACTCTTTATAATAAGGATGTGCTGCATTGGGTAAGTGCAGAGAGCAAATAAGTAATGAAAAATGAAAATGAAGAAACCGATAGGAAGCAGAGTAACGTAAGGATTCAGCCTCAGCAATGAGCAATCAGTAATCAGCATATGAAAAGGAAAAAGATTAAAAAAGTGTTTTTAATTTTAGTATTACAACTTTACAAGTATCTTCTTCTGGCATGGCAATTGGCATGCCAGCTTGACATTGCTTTGTTTAGAGAATTTGTCTGTCTATTTTATGAATATGAAATGAAGTTGGTCATTGCTAATTTGCCATTCCATTGCCATTGCCAGCTAACACCCACTGTTTGCTAGTGCTAGAATTATACCTTTTACATTACATTTGGTTTCTTTCCTTGATTTTATCTTATGTATGTATGGTAAGTAAGGATGGATATTCTCTCTTGGTCCTTCCAATCCAAGGTCAAGTTTATTTCTTGTATTACCAACCTTGTGTTATATATAGTAATCATGTTGATCCCAACTAATCAGGGTTATTTATCTTTTAATAAGTGATGATTTTTTTTTTCTTTTAATTTGTACTTATTATTTCTGATTTTTAAGTTTTTGCGAATTCAGTCAAAGACAAACTCAAACAGCTTAGGGGAATAAAAAAAAAAAAAAACTGGCAGAAAAGAAAAGTTCAAGAACAAACAGCTTCCAGAAGATTCGACGACCAATGTTGATTAATTAACATCAAAATTAAAATGTTAGTGAATTGTCAAAATTAACCCCTGACAATTGACAAGATCTGTGTCTCTGGAAAGCTTTTTTAACATCTATAACTTGCATTCTAGCTGAAAATAAACATAGTACAAACTACAAATGATAAACCTAGTCATCAAATTGAAAATGATGCTTATGAGTTATGATTAATATATTGTTATCATCATCATCATCATCATTGATTGTGAATTTAATTGAACTGTCTTTATACTTTAATTAATTGTGGGGGTAAATTAAATATGTTTAGGACAAGAAAAAATGAGTTAGCTAAAGGTGGGCATTATGGTCATTCTGTAAGTCAACTGTCAATTGTTCTGACGTGTGGCGCCGGCGCGTGCTTTACATCATGCCTCATTCATTTCTCCATATTATTATACTAGTATTTTAGTAATCAAAAACCCTAACGAAACCTCACCGTCCTTTGAATCTTCCATTCAAAACCATTGAAAGAGAAGCCTTCGATTAAAAGAAATCCTCAACAGAAACCAAAATCAATGGCGTCATTCGAGCAAGCACCGCCTGGAGATGTGAAAGCCGGGGAGAAGATCTTCAAGACCAAGTGCGCTCAGTGCCACACCGTCGACAAGGGCGCTGGTCACAAGCAAGGTTGCTCTCAGATCTGATTTTATTCCTCTTTGATTCCAATTATTTCATTAATCTTTTTCGAGGTTAAATAAGATCTTATACATTCTTGATCTTATGCTTTTATTAATATTAAATTGCTAAATCTATCAGCTCTTTCACAGCCTTTCCTTTCGTGTTATTTTCTTTTAGCTTCAATTTTTCTTTTGTACGTATTGTTATGTTTATGTATATATATAAATTTTATATCTTTGTTAATGGAGTAATAAATTTTCGATCTCTGTGGTTGTCAGATTTAAGTACTATTTAGTTCTTATTTGCGAACTGATTAGTTATTCCCTTTATTTGATTGATTGATTGAGAATCGTCTTTATTTGAAAATATTAAATTTCTAAATTGCTTAGATTTGCATTGAAGCTAGATGAATCACACTGAATTTTTATTGATAGTCATTACATTTAGTTTTTCATTTTATTGTTTAAGGAAAATTTAAGTTGAGATTTTGAAATTTGCAGGGCCTAATTTGAATGGTCTCTTTGGGAGGCAATCTGGTACAACTCCTGGGTACTCCTATTCTGCTGCTAACAAAAATATGGCTGTGATTTGGGGGGAGAACACATTATATGACTACTTGCTTAATCCTAAGAAGGTATAGACCAGTCTTGTTTCCATTTTGGTAGTATAATGTTTGTTAGTTTTGTGTTTTATCGTGAGTTTTCCCCTTTTGAATGCTATGAGGAATAATGTGCAGGATATAAATCGTGTTTTTTATGCATTCCTTTGCATGGATTATGTCATTGTTTGCAAATATTAGCATTAGAAAGTAGAGCTGCTTGGTTTCTTTATTGATTATTGTGGCTTTTGGTTGGCTTTCATTTGGGATCCTGTATAGTAGATTATCCCTAATCACTTGTCCTATGAACCAATAGTTTGTTTTAAGTTTTAATGGAACATCAGAAAAGATTGGTTCTGTTGGATAGGCCTGCTGACTAGGATAAAACCGACGTGAACAGATAAACATGTTACTGATAAACCTTGTTGGTTGCCAAGGTTGATGTTGTGCTACTGCTGCTTGGTCATTGGTTTCATAAATGAAATTAAGGTGCTAGGTGCACAAAGGATAAGCCTTTTGCGTATGGTTGATTTCTGATTGTTGCATTGTGTTAGAGAGTACTATGCCCGCATTTGCATACTGAGTTGGCTTTGGTTTGTAAGGACGTACCTTTTTACTTTAAGGGTTCTATCTTTGTTCTCTACAAGCATATCAACTTTAGTTTTTGAATTGCTGTTTGATTGATTGTTTTGCTTGTAAATTTGTTATTCCAGTATATTCCTGGGACAAAGATGGTTTTCCCCGGATTGAAGAAGCCACAGGATCGTGCTGATCTCATTGCTTATCTGAAGGAATCAACTGCCTAATGCTTCTGCTTGGTATCAGCTATTTTGAGACAATTTGAAGAATTTTGATCAATGATTCTAGTTCAGAAGTTTTTATTTTTATTACAGGGAAAAAAAAAACTACGCGATTCTTAAAATAAAACATTAATGGCTCCAAGATAATTTGGGTCTTGGAATTGTAGTAAAAAGATTTTGTGCAAACTAATTCCGAGAGGCATTTCACTTCCTCAAGATCATTTATTCAGGCTCAGACAATTGCAGTGTCTGGTGTCTCATAACTTGTTTTGCCTTTTTAATTGGGTATTGATTGGTGCCAAAGGCTTAGGTGATTAAATTTTGGTGCATTTGCTTTGATAAAATGAATAATTCTAAAGATCAATGAGCCAAAAAGAGGCTGTCTCTTCCCTGTATGGTCTTTACTAATTGATTTTGCAACTCAATCCTGAAGATCAGCTAGCCTACGTGAAAGATTAGCTATATTTCTTTTTCTTTTGGTTTCGTATGGCAATATTGCATTATCGGTGAGGTCAAACTTCAAAGGCATTAGGCATTCTGCTTCGGATATCATGGCCCTATATGGAACCTTTACCCAATCTCCCTAGCCCTAAAAACCGAGAATATTTGGGCTAAGCCCAACTCGGTAAGGGCAAAACGAAAGGATGGGCTTTGCAAGAATATTTGAAAAATGGAAATTAAGACTTGTATGTTACTATGTTTGGTGGCATGTCGGCATGTCATTGCTATGGAAATCAACTGAACGAGGTGACCACCGGCTACTGTTTTCTTCGAACCTTGAAATCGAATCGGAATTGTGGTCATCTGATCTAAACTATAAATCAAAACTCGATTTTGGTTCTGAAATTGAACCTATATAAAAACTCTATCTAAAGGCTAAAGTTTCGATTCCAAAATTTTTAAAATTCGAACGGCTTTGAAATTGAAACCAAATCTTGGTTACCACTACATCTCGCCCAGCCTTAGGGGTTACATCTCTTGGATAAAAAAATGGGTCTGAAAGGTACAGTTTGTTTGATGCATTTGAAGTGTTGAAACGCTAATTAAAGAAAGGGAAATGATTAGAACATAGTCAAATGGTTGAGTTAAGGCAAAGCAAAGATTCTAGTTGCGTCGTCTTGTGGCATAACATAAATTGCAGCAATTGCTGATGTTATTGTTGGGTGTGGGTCAGGAATCTGCCGTCCCGTCTAGTTGGACCAATTTTTACAATTGCCCTTTTTGTAGTTTAGTAGTTTAAAATGTAGCAAATCGGATTTTACTTTAATTAACATGAATTTGGAACTTTGTTGAAGCTGATTGATGAGGGTTCCCACTCTACCTACCATTTATTTCTCTTATTTTGTTCTTCCTTATATATGATATATATGAAATTAGATTGTTTTAGTTTTGATCCAATCTCTTCAGAAAAACTAGAAATGTCAATTTTTTTGACACAGTCCACAGTCCAAACATTAGAAATGTCAAAATTTTCATGTATTATATAAAAAAAAAAAATTGACCAAGATTTTTCTAAAATTGGGAGATTAGATTTATGATGTGTTTCTAATGATTTCGTCAATCGTCAATCACTTCAACATGAAAAACATTGGATTAGGATATAAATGATAATAGCAAGAGTTTTAATATTCTACATGAGAGACTAATTTTTTAACACATAGATTAGCTGAGCTAGGTGTTGATCATGTGTGGTGTGGGATTCTACCTCCTGACGTTTGTAATCTGGATATTTCAAATAAATGAATTCAATTTTTTTTTCTCAAAAAAAAAAAGTTTTTTAAAAATGGGGAAAAAAACAAATGAAGTAGATTATGTCCTATTTGATTTTTGTTCCTCCAATTTGACTTATCTTCTCTTGGGCCTCAATCTAAAGTTTCTTTTGAATTAGAAGAAAAATCTGTTGCCATTTTTCTGAGAAGTAAAAGATACTGTTGCCAATTTAATTACATCTCAAAAAGTTAATTTAATTTAATTTGTTCTCAAAATTTTATACAACTTTTACCATAATTTTCAAGACTAATCACAATTTTCAAATTTTATTTAACATATGTTTTTCTTTTCACATTTTAATAAGAATAAAAAGTAGTAAAATTTGTCTTTATTTTATAAATGAGATAGATGAGAAAAAAAAGTTTCAAAAGTAGATAGGTATAGTGGAAGGGAGGGAGTAAGAAATAAGCTTGCTTACTTGATTAGAAGGTAAAATAAATTGATTACAAAAAAACTCCTTAATTAACTTAACTAGTGTTAAGAGTTACTAACTTTGATATGTACCCAAAAAAAAAAGTTACTAACTTTGATTATTATTAGTGTATTTTTATCTTATGGAGTACTCTTAACACTAGTTTTTTTTTTTGGCCAAAACTCTTAACACTAGTTAATTAATTAATAATAATCAAAGTTCTCTTCAAAAGTTGATAATTATATATACTTATTTAAGGGAATTAAGGTTGTATATTGTTCTCTTCAAAAGTTAGTAATCTTGCTTACTAACGAAGATTAAGGTTGTATATTATATATATCTTAATAAATATATACTTATTTAAGGGAATTAAGGTTGTATATTGTTCTCTTCAAAAGTTCAAATCAAATCCAATTTTACTTTAAATTAAGTATATTTGTAAAAAGAGAAGTAGACATTCTCTAGGAAACATATATAATTATCCAAAAAATGAATTAATTTAGATAATTAGGGTTTTTTTTTTCTGGCCTTAGTCAGAAAAGGATAATTTTAGTCACTAAATCAAAATATTATTACGGGCCCACAATAACGCGACCATATATTCTTGTCCAATAATAGGGGCGAGAGGCGTGGAAATCATTTAACACAACAAACAGAGTCCTCTGTAATACTCTGTTTATTGTAAATATATAAACGGGTCCGTAGATTTTAATCTTTCCTTCAAATTTCCAACATTCAACCAATTCGCAATTTCTTACCAACTACCCCTTTCAGTTTCCGTTCAGGGCCTCTCAGTTCTCAGGTCAGAGACTTTCTTGTTCATTGATTTCATTTTTGAATCAAAGTTTTCTCCTTTTTCACTGCTTTTCTTTTCTTTTTAAATCTTTTTATACTGATAGGCTGCATCAGTACAGTATTTGTTTTTTAGAAGAATGCGTATTTGAATTTATATTCATGGATGAATGTTTTCAAGTTTTCTTTGGCCTTGCAGATGATCATCAAATGATTGCAGCGAAATAGATTATCAAATAGATATGAGATTTTAGCCGTTGACTTGGTATAGTTTTTATATGTATGTGTATGTTAGACTTCTATGTTTGGAAGACTAATTTTTGGTTGGTGATGGTGAGGGACATTTGGATGTTATGTATAAAGGCATGGGGGTATTGATGTGTCTAGAGTTAGTTTAACTGATTCCAGGGAATTTGGAAGTCTCAGTTGTAATGTATACATATATGCTGTTTTAGTTGATCAGTAGAGTGTTGATCTTAAGCTCGGTTTTTTAATGTGATAGATTTAGTCTGACTTTTAGAAATAAAGATAAGAAAGGAATTTGAATTGGGTCCTAGTTTTCTATACCTGCTTTCCATGTTTAAAAGGATGCTGTTGATGTGTTTGACAGTGCCTCTTATTCCCTTATTGTGGCATTCTTGATGTGTTGTGATAATTCTAAGTATTGCCAGAACTATGAATGCGAGAATTATGACAATTCAAACTTTGTATTTTTCCACTGGTCGTTTGAAATAGCTAAAAGAATGGAAAGAAAGCTTTATGTGAATTATGTTGAACCAGAACCCATTTCAGGAAATTCTTAGTTTCATTGTTGAATGCAATGGAGCTGATTGATTTGTTTTTTGTTTTTTCATTTCAGGAAAGATGTCTGAGACAAATGTCTTTAGTAATGGTTTTGATGAAGGAGATAAAGACACATCCAATCTTCCAACAAATAAGGTATTGCATTCTGGGACCCTAATAATTTCCCCTCTTCTTTATAAAATCTTAATAATAAGGCCATTTTTGCTTGTGTTTAAATGTTTTGACTCATTTTCATTTAGAAGCCTTCATATAAAGGCACTAAGTGGACATAAAATTGTGCTATCATTGTTGTTAAAGTCTACTAGACCTATAGGCTTCTGATCCTTATTGGATAAAGAATTGTAGACCTTACAAAACCAGATAAAACATCCAGCCTTTTCATCTTGAGGCCATCCCTCTGCTGGCCCTGCTTCCCCTTTCCATAGTGCACTATACAAATAAGGGGTGCTTATAACTTTATAATTTAAGTTTTAAAAGGATTCTCGACAAATGAACTCATAATAAATGGTAGTCAATGCCATTACTGCTTCTGTGTTTTAGAAGTGCATTTTGTGTCTGATTATGATTTTATCTGACTTAGACTTGCAACTTATGTTTCTACACTTTGAAAGCTCCTTTCTGCATATTACATCCTGACTACTTTTTCATGTTTCACTGAAGGTTGACCCTGGGAAACCTGCATCATTGACTTGGAAGCGAAAACTAAATGGCGAGGCATGTGTTCCTTCAATGTTCACTCTAACTTTTCGAGAGATACTTCATATGGTATGTTTATACACTTAGATGCCAAAATCTTTTGTTTTTTTTTTTAAAATTTATTCACACATTTGATAGAAGTATCTGGAATTTGCATGCCTTTTCTTGTTAGTTACATTCTCAAATGGTTTCTTTTCCTTTGATAGGCTCCCATAGGTATTCGCATATTGCAGCATTTGCGGGAACAATCAAGCAAAGGAAGGGTAATGCTCTTAAATGTCATTGTTGGGATGATCTGTTATAAACAGTAAAATGTAATTGACCTTCTCTGGCCATGTGCTGACATTATATCTTAAATTCTTTTGCAGAAGGTTTTTATCAACCCATTTGCCAAGCGCTATGTTACATCTTGTCATGGTGTTCCCCTAGGTGGTGTTGGGTAGGTCTTCGCTTGAACAAGTTTTAAATTTCTTATTGCTTAAATGCTTAGCTCTACAATGAATGCATTTATTTGTTTATAATTATATGTTTGTTTGGACACATGGTGCAAAGTCAAGCCAACCTACTCCTATGTATTAATTTATCAAGAAGATAAAATTTTTTATTGATTTATATATTATTTAAGCATGTAGTTATGCTGCTCTCTTTATATATAGTTTGTGATGGATTTTCTAATATGGCAAAATTGTCTGAAGAAAATGTTGGTGGTATCATAATGTTTACTGAGATTTCCAGATGTAACCACATTCTGTGCTTGGTTTGTTTGATTGGCTATATTGGGACTAATTTTTTTTTTCCCTTCTCAATTACAACCTTCAGTGCCGGAAGCATTGGAAGGAGCTACAAAGGTGAATTTCAGCGGTGGCAGCTTTTTCCTAGAATGTGTGAAGATAAACCAATTTTAGCAAATCAGTTTTCTGTAAGTTGGATATTCATCGCCAGAATAGAGAAAATTAAATCAGCTTATGTTTGAGCACTTCTATAATTAAATTAAACTAGAGGAATCATATTTTTCATTGCTTCTTGTAGAAATCTATGAATGTGTAACTTTGTAATTATTTGATGAACATGGCTTTTTTGTAGAAGTAACTGCAAGATAATAGTTTTGATTGAGAATCTCCCCCTCAAGAATATTATCATATACATAATTTTTTTCTTTTGAAAGTCATCACTGTTACCTATGAGAGTAATATGTAAGATTCATGAACATAATATTGTTTAATTGTTTGTTTGCAAAAAGAAGTTTTAATTATCTCAATCGAATGTAAATGCTTCCTGCAGGCTTTTGTTTCACGCTCTAATGGTGACAAGTATTCCAGTGTTTTGTGCACGGCAAGTCCTGAGCTGCTCAAGTAAGCAAATAAGATTATTCATCAATAAAGGAATGTTGTCAAACATCGTTTGAGAGCATTGTATGTATTAATTTGAAAGAGTATAAACAGGAGTTAGAACAATAAAAGGTTTATCTTATGAGAATAATGTTCATTAACAGAGAAAATGCAGCCTCAGGAATTCATTCATGGGACTGGAATCTGAAGGGTAATAATTCTACATATCACGCTTTATATCCGAGGGCTTGGACCGTATATGAAGGTATACACGTTAGCAAGTGGTTTTGTGTTTTTATGATCATGTCCATGGATATATCAACTTATATCTTGGTCACTTTTTCGCTTAAAATGCAGGTGAACCTGACCCAGAACTTAAAATTGTTTGTCGCCAAATTTCACCTGTTATTCCTGATAATTACGAAGAAAGCAGCTTTCCGGTTTCAGCATTTACCTTCACTGTGAGAATGGGTCTTCTAAAATTTTCTTTAGTATGCTGAAGGCAATTTGCTTTAGCGCTGATCAGTTGATTCTTAATTTTCAGCTACATAATACTGGAAAGACCTCTGCAGATGTCACCTTGCTCTTCACTTGGGCTGTGAGGAACCTTTTATTATTATTATTAATTTTCTTTTAGTGCCTTTACCTTATTAAACATAATCACTCATGCAAAGTTAGTTTTGTGCATGCCTACTCAGAATTCTGTTGGAGGTGCTTCTGAATTTTCTGGTCGTCATTCTAATTCAAAAATAATGTAAGAATGTCTTGTTTCCTTAAGCTTGAACTCCGTATATGTGTCTTTGTGGGTCTCTGTGTTCTGTTTTTTTAATTTAACTCATATATTACTTTAATTTAATTGTTTATTTGTTTGTTCTTTCTAATGGAATATTCCTTATAACTCTGTAGCATAATGGTGGTTTTATACTAACCTATGATGTAACCGATTTTGCTAGGATGAATGATGGGGTGCATGGCGTCCTTTTACATCACATGTAAGGTCATCAGTAAAGATGAGAGATGAAAATTTTTCTTTAACTTATTTTTGATGAGTTCAATAGCTTTGCTTCACAACTCTTTGTTTTCTACTAGTGACTTCCTGCTTTTACTGGTACAGGACTGCAGATGAACTACCTCCCGTGACTTTTGCTATCGCTGCACAGGAAACTGAAGGTGTTCGTGTTTCGGAGTGCCCCCGCTTTTTGATATCTGGGAACTCACAAGGCATAACCGCGAAGGAAATGTGGGAAGAAATAAAAGAGGTATTGATTCAACCTAGCCACAATGGTGCACAGAAGCTGTTATACCTTAGTAGTAATCTAATTCATTGTAGCTTTTTTGGACATTGCTGCTGCCCTATTAGAACTTAGTGCTTTGAGTCCTTGTTGATGCTAGGCCTGCTTTTAGGACCTACTTAAGCTTGGCCCAAATTTTGCTCCAGCAAAAATATTTAGTTTCTTTATGCTTGCTTTTTACCAAAAAGTAAAGAGCAAAAAGTAATATTTGCTCCCTAATATCTTTTTATGATCATTCGTTTAATTTGGGACTTCTCACTTTCTTTTACAGCATGGCTCCTTTGAGCATTTAAAGTCCACGGACATGCTAGTGCCTTCAGAGCCAGGGTCCTCAATTGGGGCAGCCATTGCAGCTTCTCTGACAATTCCATCGGATTCTGTACGTACTGTAACATTTTCATTGGCATGGGACTGTCCTGAAGTAAACTTTTTCAATGGAAAGACTTATCACAGGTGTGCAAGGAAATGCATGTAGAATAAGTATTACTAGTTGAATGATTATATGCATGCTGACTAGGTGTACCTTCAGGCGTTATGCAAAATTCTATGGCACTGATGGGAATGCTGCAGCCAATATTGCACATGATGCTATTATGCGTAATAATTCTCTGTTCTCATTGCCTTAATTGTGGCTTTTAATTCTATAATAATAATTTTTTTCTATAACTTGTAGAAATTCTTTTTTTGGAAATTCTAGTTCTTGTAGCAGTTATTTTGCATTTCTTTCTTGTGAAATATAGGGCACAGTCAGTGGGAGTCACAGATTGAAGCATGGCAAATACCTATACTCGAAGACAAGAGGCTTCCAGAATGGTAAGCTCAGACTTATTTCTAAAATTTGCTTTTGCCATCAGGCTCTAATTCTTCTGAACTTTCTCAACAGGTATCCTGTCACTTTATTCAATGAGCTCTATTATCTTAATTCTGGGGGAACAATTTGGACAGGTTCCTTAAGATTGTACTTATTCGTTAAAATTGGATTTCTCAAAGGAACTTGCGCTCATTTTTACCCCTTTTGTTTGCACTGCAGATGGATTACCTCCAGTCCAGAGTTTAGTAAGCATTGGAGAAAGGAAGTTTTCCCTTGATAGATCAAAGTTAGGTTTGAAAAGTATTATTGATGTTCCCCATCAAAGTGATACTGCCATTGACATTCTGGGTAGGATGACTTCCATAATTGAGCAAATACACACCCCAATTGCGTCAAATTCTGCTTTTGGAACAAATTTGCTTCAGGAAGGGGAAGAAAACATTGGTCAATTCCTTTACTTTGAGGGAATCGAATATCACATGTGGAACACCTATGATGTTCATTTCTATGCATCTTTTGCCCTTATAATGTTGTTTCCAAAGCTTCAACTCAGCATTCAAAGAGACTTTGCAGCTGCAGTAATGATGCATGATCCTAGTAAAATGAAACTTTTACATGATGGACAATGGGTTCCAAGAAAGGTTCTTGGAGCTGTTCCACATGATATTGGACTTGATGATCCATGGTTTGAAGTGAATGCATATTGCCTTTATGACACTGATCGATGGAAAGACTTGAATCCCAAATTTGTTCTCCAAGTTTATAGGGATGTGGTTGCCACTGGTGACAAGAAGTTTGCTCAAGCTGTATGGCCCTCGGTCTATGTAGCAATGGCTTATATGGATCAATTTGACAGGGATGGAGATGGGATGATTGAAAATGATGGGTTCCCTGATCAGACATATGATACATGGTCCGTGTCTGGTGTAAGTGCCTACTCTGGCGGGCTATGGGTGGCAGCCTTACAGGCTGCATCTGCCCTCGCTCATGAAGTAGGAGACAAGGGTTCTGAAGATTATTTTTGGTACAAGTTTCTGAAGGCAAAAGCTGTCTATCAGAAATTGTGGAATGGTTCTTACTTCAATTATGACGACAGTGGCAGTCATACAAGTTCATCTATTCAGGCTGATCAATTGGCTGGACAATGGTATGTAATGATGGATGAAACTTGTATTCTAGTTTCAATTTTATAATTTGGATATAATCTTGATTATGCATTTGCTTAGAATTTTAAATTTCTTGATTTGATTTCTGAGTTCTGAACCATCAATTCTAAAAAATTATACTGACTTGAATTTATTTGTACACATGGATGCATGTACAGTAATAGTTTAAGAGTTCAGCGTGATATTATGGCAATTTGATCAAGCTAAGTGAAATTTGAAACTATATATGCAGGATTGAGAATCTTATCTTTGGTTCCACAGACACACAAAAGGAGAATCTTATCTTTGTTCATTTTGTTGCATGTTGCTTTTTGGTTTCTATGGTAATGAAATCAAATATCTTTGTAGGTATGCGAGGGCATGTGGTCTTTTGCCAATAGTTGACGAAGACAAAGCAACAAGCGCGTTAGAGACGATTTACAATTACAATGTCTTAAAAGTGAAAGATGGAAAGCGGGGGGCTGTAAATGGGATGCTACCTGATGGAAGAGTTGATATGTCATCAATGCAATCAAGAGAAATATGGTCCGGAGTCACATATGGTGTGGCTGCAACAATGATCCATGAAGGTTTGCTGGATATGGCATTTCATACTGCAAGTGGAATCTTCGAAGCTGGGTGGTCTGAAGGAGGATTTGGGTAAGATGGCTTTTCCTTGTTTATACAGTCACTGAATTTTGTGAAAGCTTAATCCCTAAAGTTTGAGTCAACATAAATAGATACAACAGAAGGTTAATACTTGCAACATCTCATGGAAGGGATTTTTACCCTTTGAAATACTAGCATTGGATGATTATTGGCTGTATATATTGTTTTTAAGTCACCAATATGTTGCTATTCTGTTAACAGTTACTCATTTCAAACTCCGGAAGCATGGAACGTGGATGGTGCATATAGATCTATGACTTACATGCGCCCATTGGCTATATGGGCAATGCAATGGGCTTTAACAAGGCCGAAACTTCCGAAGCAGGAGGCAAAACCTGAAGTGAATGCAGATGCCCTACGTGTTCACCATGCTGGATTTACCAAAGTGGCTCGCCTTCTAAAGTTGCCGGAAGAAGAAGGATCTAGAAGTCTTTTACAGGTTATGTTTGACTATACTTGCAAGAGGATGTTGAAATAAATATAATTACTACTATACAATTATTGTGTACAGTGAGGGTGAATTATTCAATAATTGGAAAACTTGAGTCGATCATTTGCTCAACATAGCTTTACAGAAAAGTTTGTATAATTGATTAGTTGTATTGTTATAAAAATTAGTGAATAATAATTCTGTACTTTTTTTTGCAGTGTCTACCATTAGACAGAGAGGGAGTCATTTTTCTCTTTCTTCCTTTTTTTCTTTAAAGTTATTACCTTTTTTTTAACTGTCTTTAACTGCTGAAAACGCCACGTTGGAGGCAGAAATTAACTACCTAACCTGAATAAGGACAAACGGTAAATAACTAAAACTGCTCTCATTACTCCACAAAAATAGGATGTTCATCCGTTTTCTTTTCTTTATTTCTTTATATCTTCTCTCTATCTGAAATCTTTGTTCTTTTTCGACTAGAGTAATTTTGTTGAACAAAGACATATAACACCCCTGCTACAAAACCATCCTGCATATACTTGAGCGGTTTTCCAGAACATGGAAAACCGCTCCTGTATGTTATAGTTGATGATCTTTCTCAAGTTAAATTTTTGCCAGTTCGTTGATTTCTTATAAATTTTTCCATCTTATGAAATTTTTAAGTATTGTGAATCTTTTATATTTCTTCCGGTTTTTGTCAGACTTTCCTGGTGACTATATATTACATTTTGGGTTTGTTTTTATATCTTCTTTTGTTGTGATTCTGCTAAACTGTATGCTTACCGGAGGATTAAAAAGAGTACTTTCATGTGAATTGGGTCTCGGAATCCAATTCCACCATTAGCCACATTATTTCTCGCTCGTGTTTGGCAGAGAAATGTCCAGAAATTGCAATTGCATGTTTCCTGATCCTTTACCTGGGAAATGGTTGAAGGGCAAAGCTATTGGATCAGGAGCCTTTGGAACTGTCCATTTAGCCCTAAACAAGGCCAATGGTTCACTTTTTGTTGTGAAATCTGCAGAGTCTTGTGCTGGACTTGAATCTCTTGAGAATGAGGCTAACATTCTTGAAGGCCTGAATTCCCCATTCATTGTTCAATGCATGGGAAAGGAATTGTCTAAAGGATTGAATGGCGAACGCAAAATCAACGTGTTCATGGAATATATGGCTGGTGGAAGTTTATCTGATGTTGCAGAGAAATTCGGTGGAGGAGCAATGGACGAAGAAATGATCCGGTTATTCACCCGAGGGATTCTTTACGGTTTGAAGTACCTTCACGAGCAAGGCATCGTCCATTGTGATCTCAAGTGCACAAATGTGTTATTAGGATCATCAGGGAATGTAAAACTGACAGATTTCGGATGCGCAAAGCGGATTAAGGACATGAAAGAGACTTTAGGGCAATCTGTTGGAGGGACTCCATTGTGGATGGCACCCGAAATATTAAGAAATGAAGGGTTGGATTACAGTGCAGATATTTGGTCCCTGGGATGCACAGTGATTGAAATGGCCACAGGAAAGCCGCCTTGGAGCGATGAGTTCACAAATCCAGCAGCAGCAATATTGAAGATTGCTTGTAGCAATGACAAGCCTTTGTTTCCATCAAAGTTTTCAAAGAAAGGGTTGGATTTCTTGAGTAAATGCTTGGAGAGGAACCCTAAAAGGAGATGGACAGCAGAGGAATTGCTTGAACATCCATTTATTCTGGGGAAAAAATCAGCTAGGGTTACCAGAATAGATGATGGCTCATGTTCACCATCAAGCATTTTAGATATTGGTATGTATGATTATGAGTATGATTCAGAATTAGATGAATCAGATGAGGAAGAAGAGTCTTTGCATGTTAACCCATTTTCCACAAGGCAGCAATGTATGGTGAGAAAGCAGGAGGAGGCTGATTTGGAGCCACTAGAAGATTGGATTACAGTTAGATCTGGTTGACAATAAAAAAAAGTTTTATCAGATTTTTGTGTAAGATATCTTCAATATAAATATATATAGATAGATATATCTGATTGTTGCAGCCAGGAGGAATAGATAGTTTGTGCAATTTTGTACATAAATTTACCAGCTTTTATTAGCTCTCTTGGAAGCTGTTCATTTGCTTTCAGAAACTCAATTAATATTACTGGTAATTAACACTTATCTAGCTAAGATAATAGTAT
Organism: Corchorus capsularis; assembly: GCA_001974805.1. Lineage (NCBI taxonomy): Eukaryota > Viridiplantae > Streptophyta > Magnoliopsida > Malvales > Malvaceae > Corchorus > Corchorus capsularis. The sequence goes on from AWWV01011044.1 coordinate 61,278, forward strand.
TGTCTTCATAATATAATTAGAAAAATTTGAGCTTCAAATCCCAAAATCAAACACCATTTAACTAGATATTTAAGTGTTAAATGAAAAATGCTGTAAAGGAAATAGACGTATTTAACTTTAGCTGCAAAATTAACATATGGGTTATGGCCCAATAAACATTGCCAGAATATTAGAATTTTTTTTTTGGGGTTATGAAACAAATTCACATGTGATTAATTTTAACAACAAGTTTAAGTTAATATAGGTGAAGTTAATAAAGTTTATCTTTGTCTTTTCCCATATGCACGCATTTCGTTCCCCAAAGAGCACCGACTAGGCTTTAGAAACTTTAGTTTTTTTTTTTAAAAGTACTACTAATATTTAAATATGGTGCTCTAGGTAGCTGAGACTGGAGATACCATCTATAATGATCATATATATAATATGGACTGTAGTGTCAATTTTAAATTTTTTACAATTGGAGTTTTTTTTTTATTCTTTTCTGGAACACATGATTGTGAAAATTAAACATATATAATTCAATTAGTTATGGAATAAAACTCATTTTAAGCATATTTTATTATTATTATATGCTACAATGACAATCGCACTTACTCCAAATATACCATAATTAATTAAATCCCTATAAATGGCAATATCAATTACTAGTAATTTAGAAAATCATCAACCAAATTAATTAAGTATTACTATTGGACTGTGAAACATCAACATACATCTTCATTAATTAATTATATAGCTTCAATAATTAAACAAATGAGACAAGTATACGTAGTATATTGAAAATCGGAATCAAATAAATTAATTAGAACTATTGATTCTTGACAAATTAATTAGAACTAGTAGTACTCCTCCTTAGCTGTTTGACAATTTGACATTTTCCATTTAGATTAGAATTAGAATGGAACCTCCCTTAGTTGGCGAATGAATATATGCAAACTCGATGCGGCTCCTGATCATTCTTCTTCACATCATTCTTAATCTTGTCTTCTTCTTCTTCTTCTTTTAAGTTTAAACATCTCATTCTTTCAAAGGAATCTTCATTATTATTTTTTTCTTCATAATCATTAATATAAAAATATTCAAATAAATATTGGACAAACTTGACTTAATCTCTCTTCCGACGCTCCAATTACTTTAGATGACCAACCAATATACATTAAACTCTAGAGGAATAAGAGAAACTACTATAAATCATTTGGATCATATTAGAAAGTATGTATGTATATGTATGTGTTTCAATGGCGTAACGTCAAGAAGCACATGGTTGAAGTTGAAATAGACGTCCTTTTTTTTTTTTTTGGGTGGTAGTCAACATCGTTGGATCGTGACACGTATTGAATTACATGTGCATGGAAGAGCATTTGTCTTCACTCAATTTTTGTCCCATATGTATATGGTTTTACTTTTATTTTTTCCAATTTGTTCTTCCATACAAAACAGTAAATGACGACTAAAACGCCTTCACAAATTATTACAATAATACCACTCCCTACCCAACTCATCAATTTGTCAAATATTTAAAGCATGCATCAATTTTAGGTGACCTTTTCTTTTCATCTTCTTCCGTACTGCAATTCTTTATTTCTCTCTTGTTTTGTGGTTGCTAGCTAATTGATGGAATACTAATATTTTTCCTTTATGTGGATTCTTGCAGCAAACTATTGTTCTTGCCACAAGTTTCCCCACCAACACTCTCTGTGTTTCTTTTCTTCTTTTTTGTCTCTGTGACTCTGTCCCAGTCCATCTCCACCATGTTTCTCTCCAAAAAACATCCTTCGTCTCCTCCAATTGCATGGATTGACAAAGTAAAATACCACAAAAACAGAGACAATATTAGTTACTTCAAGTTTATGCTCAATCCCCACTTTAGATACTCTGCTTTTCTTGTCTCCTTTCTCTCCTGTTGGTTTCTGTTACAAGTCTTCTGGTTCCCTTCTACTAAAACCAGCCCTGTTCCCAAACCTCAATACCCGGCCGCCACCACCACCGTTTCCGCCGTCACCGCCACCACCAAATGCAACGGAAGGGTGTCGGTCTACGTGTACAATTTGCCTGCCGAGTTCAACCTCGGCCTCCTCGAAGATTGTAGCCATTTGAATGTTTACACCAACATGTGCCCTCACGTGGCTAACCACGGCCTAGGCCAGCCGCTCAACAACATGGACCATGGTTCGGCCGACTCGAACCCGAACCCCTGGTTCGCCACTCACCAGTTCATAGCGGAGATGATTTTCCACGCCCGTGTTGAGAACCACCCGTGTCGCACGTGGGATCCGTCGGAAGCCAATCTCTTTTACGTTCCTTTTTACGGTGGTCTCCACGTGTCCAGCAAGTTCCGCGAGGCCAATCACACGATTCGCGACGCGTTAGCCGTAAGATTGGCCGACTACCTTGAGAGCCAGCCGACGTGGCGCAAGAATCACGGCAAGGACCACTTCATCGCCCTAGGGAGAACCTCATGGGATTTTATGAGAACCGACAGTGGGCCCGACTTCGGGGCGAACTGTCTTCTAAATCTGCCATGTGTAAAAAACATGTCGGTGCTGACCGTCGAGAGGAACCCTTGGAAAGGCTCCAACCAACACGGCATCCCTTACCCTTCCTACTTTCACCCGTCCACGTCACACCAGATGCTTACGTGGCAGGACATGATGCGTCAATCGAACCGGCCCCACCTGTTTTCCTTCATCGGGGCCCCACGCAAGGGCGTTGACAAAGCGGCGATCCGAGACGAAATGATAAAGCAATGCGGCGAGTCAAGCCGGTGCAAACTGGTGAAATGCGACCGCGGCAACCCCAAATGCTACGACCCCGCCGAGATTTTAGGAGTAATGAGGGAGTCCCAGTTTTGCTTGCAAGCGCCGGGGGATTCCTTCACGCGGCGGTCGACGTTCGACTCCATTCTTTCCGGTTGCATTCCGGTGTTCTTCTCGCGGCACACGGCGTATACGCAATACGCTTGGTTTTTGCCTACTGAGGAGTCGAATTATTCGGTTTATATGGATGAACAAAGTGATGAAAGCAAAAGAATTGAAGAAGAGCTGTTGAAAATACCGAAAGAAGAAGTTGAGAGAATGCGGGCTAGGGTTATTGATATGATTCCAAGGCTGACTTACGTGCACCCTAATGCAAGCGATATTGGGTTTGAAGATGCTGTGGATGTTGCTCTTGAAGCCTTGGCAAAGCATGTTAGGGACAAATTACAAGATGATAATAATAATGCCGCCATTGCTGAGTCTATGTAGCTTATATATATAGCTGCTAGAGTAAGTTCATCAAATTACTTTTGCATATATTGGGAGAACTATAATTTCATCCCATTGGGATGTAAAGTGACTCAACTTCGGATCAGTCAAAGTTCAATGTGACTATGGGATACTGAAAGGTACAAATATCATATCGTATTCATATTCCGGACGGTGATAATAAGAAGAGAAAGTTTGTATAGATTGTAGAGCATAGTAGTTGTGAAGTAATTTTCAGTTGTACGTTCTTTTTAAATGAGTGTATTGATTAATTGGCATGTATTTATTGCATAGGGTCTATGGAGCAAATTAATATATGTGTTTTTATAACCACATCCTGAATTTGATTATAATTAAGGTCAAGTAGCTGTTTCTGCTTTTTTTTTTTTTTTTCTTTTTTCTGGTACAAATAATACGAATATCATTTGCATGCGCGCTTTTTTGCACATAATAATATCAACATGCTTTGGCGTTAAATAAATGATCAGGACCGAAAGTGCTATTTCAGACCTTCCACTTAATTGCTACATCTTGGCGCCATTAATACTATTTAACTATATCCACCACCCAAATTCAGGTAAAGAACTGTTTAAAATTCAAATTCGCAGTTTCACTTCAATTTATAAAATAATTCAAGTTCACACTCAAGTACGAATCCACGCGGCAGCTCAAGTTTACACAATAGAGTATTCTTCTAATTTTGATTGCAAGCCATCACGCCACAAAAAACTCCATGTGGCAAAAGTGTAATTCTCAAGCGCCACTTCTCCAAGTCTTTAACTCAAGTCAGCCCATGCATTGGGGGCCTAGCCCAAAAAACCTATTGAAGCCAAGAGCAATTCAACTGTAGGAGTAGTCCACAACGCAACATTAAACCAGATAGAATTTACTTCTCAAACTTCACGATAGTCATTTCTTTAAGTAAAACCTTAATTCAACCAATGTTTGTGGATTGCAGGATTGGGGGCCGACCTAGAACCCATTAGAGCGAATATTAGTCCACTTACCAAATGGCCACAAAAGCTTCCCACAACTTCTATTTTTTTTCAATTAGATATCATAATTGTGATTCTTTTAATGGGCATGTTTTTAGGTCTTTGAACTTAGTTGGATCTGTTTTATACAATGTATCATCGAGTGATGGGCTAAATTTACCTTAGTAGTGGAATGATGTAGCATATATTAGGCCTCCTAAGAATTTAGAGGAAGATCAATGAATACACCAAAAAGGTATTTTGAGTTGGCTTTTGCAGTCAAAACTAGCTTTTGATAGAAATCCATATAACGTTTGGTATTGCGTTTTGAGGTGAAAAACAACTTTTTTTTAATCTTCAAATGCAACGCTAAACCACATCTTAGCCATTTAATGTTAAAATTACAACTTACAACTCCTTAAAATCGTTAAATAAGTAATTACATAACAAAATTGAGAAGTATTTTTAAGTGCCCTCATCGTCAGGGGCATCTTGTAGCAGCTAATCCAAGATGTGGATGTGCTTCCCAGAAAGTCTGCTCAATTATATTACAATATTCAGTAACTATTTTAGTTTGAGCTTTTCCAACAGAATTGTCATTCTCCATTATTGAGGAGTTCTCTGTCTGCACAAGCACAGGTAGAAAAGCAGGAAAAATTACTACAAAGCAAATAATAAAGCATTGGGAGTTGTATAAAATAGATTTAACTATGGAAGAGAAGCAACCTCAACCCGGAAAACAGAAGAACCCTGCCGAAACATGAGTGGCAACATATTATAGTCAATACCGAACTCTTTATGCAACAATTCATTTTTCTCACGTGCTTGAGTACCCTGAAAGTCCAGAAAAGGGACGGCTTAGATATACCAAGAGCAAGACATTGATCACCATATTGTTAAAATCTATAAATGACGAGAGCCTTCTAAGTAACTACAAAATAATTACACACATAAACATACGAGTGACCTCAGCCAACTCAAATTTCAACATATAAATCTGTCAACAAACTGAAGAATAGCATGAGCAAAATATGATGGAACAAATAAATGGGTAGCTACTGTACAAGATTGATGCTATGCAAGGAGATAGATTAAATTGTAGCATGACAGTGTGATGTGAAATTCATGATCCTATAATAAAATAACATAATGTGACCAGAAACACACCTTCAGGTAACTTTGAGCTTCACTTTTGCTTTTCCCAGACTTAACAAGATTCCAAAAACAAGTATTGTATTGATTATTGATGTGACCTACATCCATAAACAAAAAAATGGCAAGTTAGGACAAAAGGCATTAAACTAGACCAGCCACATCACCAAAAAGTTGCGTAGTCTAATTTCAAGTGTTTGCCCTCCTCCCTTTCACTTTAAGGGGAAACAAAAGGATTAGTCAAGAACACTCACAATCAACTTGTCTCCATGCCAAATAATCTCGAAGAATTTCATTTGATGGATAACATACTGCCCGTCCATCAAAATATGGAGGGTACTTCAATTCTTTCTCTGGGAAGACATCTTTCCATTTCATTACGTACATTGAAGAGAAAAAGGATACAATGGCAGAAACAATTTCACTGTCACAAGTGATATTATCCAAATTTTAGAATTGACAGACATGTCAACAAAACGAATTTTAATGTTCTCTAGCTAAACATCAGATAGTACAGACACACATGCAAGAACTGCAAATAGCCAATAGAGGCCTATAATATATCTCCAAAAGAACAAAATCTTAAAACTTTGTCCATACAAGATGTTTTCATGCAAGGCAAGATATTTAACTTAACAACAATCCTACTAGACTATTTTCCTATGGGTGATTTCCTAAGTTAAAAATGAAGGACAGCAAACCTGGCTCTTCTTTGATAGAGTTGCGAATCCTTCTTCAAAACAAAGCTGAAGTGATAACAAAAAAAAAGTAATTTACATAAGTGCGACAAAACTAGAACTTGCAAACAAACAGTATAATCATATCATATGAATACCTGTACTCATCACTGACTCCATAAGAGAAAATAATATCTTGAAACTCTTTTAACACTGCTGCAGCACATAAATTCATAAGATCCAGAGCTTGCTTGTCATTAGGCTTATCGAATTCATGAATTTCAGAAAACCTACCAAAACAAATACAACAAATTAAGTTTATAATAGTGCAGCAAATCCCATTTTTCCATTGGTTATGCCAAGGAGAAGATTATCTAAGAAAATACAAGCAGCATCAGGAACTAGAACAATGCAAAAGCTTTACCTGTGAAAATGGCAGCCATCTATTCTAATTACAATCCAAGTAGATGGCATCAACTTACTCTCAAATTGAAACGATCTGATGTAATCAAGGTTCACTTTGATACAGTCCTCAGGGAAACCTCCCAGCTCCTTAAGAAGAGTTGCATGTTCATTCCAAAATTTTCTCCCAGCTATATTTTCTGAGCGAAAATCACTTGCCTTTCTTCGCAGCCTCTTTACTGAAGTTCCGTCCTCATTATACTTCACAACATCTTCCACCTTAACAAAGCAAAGAAGATATTATCAGTTCCTAGATTAATGTCATGTATCAAATAATGTGAAGGAGAAGGGAAAAAAGGTAATAGCCAATGGAACAGTACACGTTATCTCCTAAGTTGATATCAGTTCAACTAGAAAACTTTAGCATGCAACTAAGGGAAAGGATTCACAATATCTTAAGGCATTACTTTAAGAAAAATCATGTGTCAATCAAGACCAAAGCTATTAATAAATAGACTAATACATTTTAAGGGTGTGAAATAAAACCTTTGTCCTGAAAAAACACGTTCCCTGACGAAACAATGGATTGAAATCATTATAGTTAATGTGAAACTGTTGATGGAGGAGTTCATTTCTATCATGTTCTTTAGCATCCTGCAGAATCCACAGATACAACATTTGTAACAAGATTAGAGCTTTGGAAAAAGAACATCCGACCTTACATACTTTAAAAACTAAAAGAATGATTGTGTTACATTATAGAGTACAACAAATAAGAGGTGTCATGGTGGACAATCAGAAGGGTGTATCAACATTCAACAGCCAAGCTGAAGAAACCAGTGAATGCATGAGATGGAAATTTTATTTTAAAGGAAAAACGAACAAAAAGTGCATGATTAGAATCACCTTCAAAATTTCTTGTGCTTCCATTACAGTCTTTCCACCTTTAGTGACAAGACACCAAAAACAAGTATTATACTGATTTTGAACATGACCTGCCAAAATCCCAAAAAAGATGTAACATATTCCCACTTATCTATATTGCAAAACTTGAAGTTGGTCTGTGTTTTGAACCACTAAAATATCATCACTTACAATCTTTTTGTCTCCATGCAATATATGCTTGAATAACCTCTATTGATGCACAGCATACAATTCGCGAATGAAATGAAGGTGGATATCTCAACTCATTAAGGGGAAAGAATTCTTTCCATTTTGTGACATATACGGAAGAAAAGAATGATACAATGACAGACGAGATCTTGCTGCATATTAATTTCAAATTTGCAAACAGTCACTAATTCAGAAAAAAAAATGAAAAACAAATGAAAATTACACAAAATTGCAAAGGAGAAGATATTCCATAAATTCAGAATAAGAAGAGAATACAACCTGCTTCGCCTCTGATAGAACTTTGATGTCTTCCTCAAAACAAAACTGTAAGAAAGGCATACCTCAAAACAAAACTGTAAGGAAGGCATCAAAGAAGCGAATCAAATGAAGTTCAATATAAACGTTGAAATTGAATAACAAAGTAACAATTCAATTACCTGTACTCATCGCCATATCCATAAGAAAAGACAACATCAGGAAACTCCTCTAAAACGGCAATAGCACATTGGTTCATCAACTTCAAGGCTTTCTCATCATTCGGCTTCTCAAACTCATGAACTTCAGAAAACCTACCATAAAACAAAAAAAGAAATAAGAATTCATTGAACTTCAGAAAACCTACCATAAAACAAAAAAAGAAATAAGAATTCATTATTATCTATTTATTTAGATACGAAAGAAATACTATATTTTCTTTTCATTTCGCGTTATAAATCACATTTTTTTTGTTTACCTACGAAAATCGCGTCCGACGATTCGAACAACGATGAAATTGGGTGGCATTACTTCGTCTTCAACCTCGAAGGACTTAACGTATTCGTATTTACTATTAGCCATCTTAGGCAACACCTCCTATCCTATGACTTGCAACAAAAAAATCTAATTTTGTTGTGCGGAATGTGTATGAGTTGCTGTTGTGAAGAATAAGTTTATGTTTTAGATTTTTTGGTGGTTGAAAATTGAGGGGAAATAGATTCTGGGAGAAAAGGGTTTCAATTTTAGGATTTTGTTGACTAAGTTCGTTGGGAGACGGCGCTGCTTTGGGTGGCTATAGTGGTGGCGCAAATAAGAAAAGGTCGGAGTTGATCGAAGAGGAAAGAATAAGAAAAAATAAACTTGGAGTAAAACGACCCGTTTTGATGCCAAAAAAAAAAGAACGACCCGTTTTTATCATTTTATGTTTATAAAAAACTTTTAATTTTTATTTGTTTATATTATGACAGACTCCTCCCAAAAGAATAGATATAACTATATATATTTTGATAAGAGAATTCCAAAGATTATTTGAAAAGAAAATGTTAATAGACGAATGATGCATCAATTTTTCTTTTCTTAAAAATAAAAATGGTTTATACTTTATAGAGTACCAAAAAAATGTAGAGTATTTTATTTTTCTCTAATTAGATGAATAATAATAAAGTGAATAATAATTAATAAACAAAGAAAAAGTTCTAAAAAGGTACAAATAGGTACATGGACACTGTTGGGTAAACCCAAGCATAATTCCCCCATACTAAGTTGTTTTCCTCCAGTTGCCACTTATGGTTTGTTTTTTTTTTTTTAACCTATTTTTGAGGCAAATATATCTTCAGGGAAAATGGGTTCCCTCATGCATGTGATACATTAAGTAACAAGTGACACCTAGCCAAATGCAAATGCTCAACGTTTTGCTTCATTCTCTTCGTTTTAAAGCTTTTGGAAATCTCAAAAGGGCTCCCATTTCTCTCTCTCTGAATTCTGAAGGCTTTTCTTTACTCGATAATAATAAACAATAAAATATTGTCAGAGCTACTACACCTTTGGAAGTTTAAAGGTATTAACAGTTACTACTAATTTTCTCATCTTTTCCGCTGAATCTGGTCACTGGGGGGAGACAATGTATTGCTACCTCTATTAAGAGTTTGAAAGTTACTATCTTTTCATCTATTTTTGATTTTTCCAAATTCCAAAACGATATTTTTATGAATTATGATCCACTTTAAAGATGGGTTTGAACTTTGAAGAAAAGAATTGGGGTTCTTGCCAAAAAAGGATAAAGATGAAGAACAGAATTGGGGTTCTGGCACTTGGTCTTTAATTTCTTTAATGATTGCTAACCAAAGATGGTAACTTTGAAATTTGAAGGGAAAATGGGAAGAAAGAAGAAGCAGCCTACGATAAAGAAGGAGGAGATAGCAGAAGATTACTGCTTCATTTGCAAAGACGGTGGATCGATCAGAATATGTGATTATAAGTTAGTAATTTAAACCGTTTTAAGTTTTGTTATTTACCCAGTTTTTTTAATAATTGTTTTGTAGTCTGTACGAGGAAAGACAATGCCAATTCTTTAGTCTTTGTTTCTTTCTATATTTTATTATGAGGTTTGGCCGGTTGGGTTGGGGATATGGTAGGACCATTTGTGTTTCCGCACAGTGCCCCAGATGACGAAGCTGGGGTTTTGTTTTGGGGAGGAAAGGGTAGATTCTTTTTCTTTTTTTTTTCTATTTTTTTTCTGTCCATTTAAATAAGCAAAAAAGGTTACATTTTTTATATGATTTTAGGAAGTTGTAACAGTGACTACACAGTGACAAGTAGCCAATTTAGTTGGCTGACCATTATCAAATTACTGTGAGTAGAATCTGTTTAAAATCAAATTTTGTGGCTTGATGAAAAATTTTTAGTATAATGCCTGGGGGCAGCATCTCTTTCAGAAACTTATTAATTTTGTAACTTGGTTCTTACAGGAATTGTCTTAAAGGCTGTCATCCTTATTGTGCGGGAAAAGATGATTCTTTGCTGGAGACAGAAGAGGACTGGTTTTGTGGTAAGTTACCCCCTCTTTTTTATTGGTAGCCAAGCATACTTTCTTGTTTAGCTGTTTGCCATTTTCCATGCTTTTGTTGTGAAGCCCTGGGGCTGGGGTTAGTGGCAAGAGTTGCAATCAAAAAAGTGTTTGATTCATAGCAATCCTCTTCCTATTATGCCATATTAAACTTAACATGTTATGGAAGTTAATTACCTTGATAAGTTACTAAACTTGTACTCTTAAATGATCTTGAGAAGTTGAAATGCTTTTTACCTGTGCTATTTTTTCTTTTCCATTTGGTACATACCCTGCTAAGCAATGTCTTATGTAATTTCTTACTTCTGCTAAATAAGCTGAACGGACTGCATTTGACAACTAAGCTTTGGAGAAAACTCGTTATAGTGGTTTCAGTAACCACGTGACATAGGATAATTGGATCTTTGGAACAAAGTAACCGGACATACTAATTAAAGGTTATCAGAGTTTTCTTCAGTGGATCATATTGTAGCTCACATGGTGCATTTTATGTTTTAGGTTGGCACTTCTGCCTCAGCTGCCGTAAACCTGCCAAATTTCATTGCTTTTGCTGTCCAGCTGCTGTATGTGGGCGCTGTCTTGGTGATACTGAGTTTGCCGTGGTGAAAGGGAAAAAGGGTTTCTGCAATACATGTTTAGGGCTTGCACTACTTATTGAAGACAATGAGAATATCAACTCCAACGGAGTAAGTGTAACTTTTCTAATGAGTTGTATGAAATATTACTTAGAGTTAGTAGGATCCTATATCTCTTTTATAATATATTAGTTATGCACTTTTCAATGTTATTTTCCTCCAAAGACTGTTGATACACGTTAACTCCGAAATTCTTTGATTAATGCTATTAGATTTTTCAGGATTTCATTTCTTCTGTTGGCCTGCACAAAATAAACTTGAGGCATCTTACTCCTTGTTATTTGACTTCCCATGTTCCTGTTGATCTGTAGGTGGAAGTGGACTTTAATGATAAGGAAACACTTGAATTTCTTTTCAAAGGCTATTGGGAGTTTGTGAAACAAAAGGAGGGGTTAACGTCAAAACAAGTGCATAAAGCAGATCGCTTGTTAAGGAAAGGTCAAAATTATGATTTACAAGCAAACAATGATTATGCAGAAGATGACAGTGACTTTGAAGATGATGGTGATGAGGTTATTATATCTGACAATGATGATTTGGATCAAGTGCAATGCAGGAAAAGAAAGAAAAGAGCGTCGCCACTGACGAAAAGAAAAGGAAACGCAAAGAAAATGGAATATCTTGGATGGGCATCAAAACAACTTACTGAATTTCTGAAATCTGCAGGAAAAAATGTGATGCAAGAATTGTCTGAGTATGATGTTGAAACAATAATTATACAATACTGTAATGAACACAAGCTGTTTCACCCAGAAAAAAAGAAAAAAGTTATCTGTGATGAAAGGTTGCGGTCTCTTTTGGGAAGGAAATCCGTCAATAGGAATGGTATAAAAAAGCTATTGACAGTTCATTTTGCTGATAATTTGGAGCAATCTGAGAATTCAGTTCAATTAAGTTCAAAAGAAGAAGATGATAATAGCTCAGTGCCTTGTAAAAGGAAGCGGAAGACAATCCCTGATCAAAAGTTTGAGGAAAAGGAAGTAGCTCTTAATCCACGGCAAGGTTATTTGGCAGCCATAGTTTCTGGAAACATAAAGCTTGTGTATCTGAAGAGGAGCTTGGTTGAGGAGCTAGCAAAACATTCTGATACATTTTCTGGTAAAATGATGGGAAGTTTTGTAAGGGTAAGGTCAGACCCAAATGATTACCTGCAGAAGAATCCTTACATGCTAGTGCAAGTTAAAGGTAATTGTTTAAATGACGATAAATCCCTTGTAGCAAGTTATAACATCTTATAGTAGTGTTAATTAATTTGTACGTTTAACAAAGTAGTACAGAGGAAATATTACACTTATGCATAACAACTTGTGGTAGTTGCTGTAATTGGAAGGAAAAGTGAAAATGTTGATCTATCATTTTGTCACTTAAATGGTTGATGTCTTTAAGTTGAAATGCCTTTTTCTTTTGTTTTGTTTTATATCATAAGTTGCCATATTTTTGTTTCATCTCAGGCATAAAGATGAAGGAAGAGATGAATTCTTTAATTCTCTTGCAAGTTTCAAACATGGTAAATGATGTTCCTAACAGCAAGCTCTCTGATGATGACTTCACTGAGGTAATTATGTTTGTTTTTGGCAAGAGAGGTAATTATGTTGTTAATATTTTGGAAAAAATAAATTTTGTCTTCTGAATGAAGAACTAGAGAATATTAACAGTTGATAGAGAGAATATTAACAGTTGATAGCTGAAAATTAACTGAAAGAAGAAGTTTCTTATCCTTAACAACCAAGTAAAATCTTGATTTTTCAAGTTTTGATGTCAGTTGTCTGAAACTTGTTGCAGTAAACTTGTTGAGAGCCGATGACAGTTTTCAGTGGGGATATTGCTTTTGTACACTAATTGAAGTAGAATTCTCTTGAATATGAATTTTAGCCATCATTACTAAAAATGATGTTATTTTCTTTAATTCTTTGCAGAACCGTTGCATAGTGCCAATAGTAGACTTACCTATCTGGTCTTATTTGCAGGAAGAATGTGAGGATTTAAATCAGCGGATGAGAACTGGCCGGCTTAAAAGGCCAACTTCTGTAAGTTCTTAATTTTTATGTTATTTTGAGAGGTTTACAGCGGGTTTATGGGAAAGGATACGAGTAGCGGACATGTCCAGTCCACTACTCAATTCAAAGGTGGTGTGCAATTTCAGATCGATCTTCAAAATTGATTTAAATCATTTTATGTTTTTTTAAGTCAGCTGCAAAGTTACTTTATTTTCTGCACATTCCTTTACATACTATGAGGTCTCTTCGTTGTTGACCCGAAATCTGAATATACTATGTGGTTTAAAGCAGCCTTAATCTTGATCACATTTATGCGCAATAATCATTACATCTGTATCACCTTTAGCAATAACAGATTAAGGTTTACAGGTTTTGGTTTCTGTAAGAAACTTTGCTTTTCTAGCTTGCTTTCATGGAATGAACCCAAATGGAGTTGTGACATCTTATCTTGACCAAGTTTATCTGTCTGTTGCCATTCAATATGAATCATATTCCATTAGCATGTTTGTATCTTAAGAGAATTTAAAGAGTTCTTTTCCCCTATTTTACACTATCTTCAATGCTTAAACAAGCCCATCACCCATGCACTGTCCCGTGCGAAGACAAGGGTAAAGAAAAGACAAAGAACAGAAAACGTACAGCTTCTATAAGAATATGACAATTAGTGAATGAAACTACAGATTAAATGATAGTGACCAGAATGCCTTGTTTTGACAGGTGGAGCTTGAGCAGAAAGCCAGAAGCCTACATGAGGATATAACAAAACATGTATGTATTTCTGAATTAAATATCTAAGAGTTAGGAGTCCTGAAGTTTTTATATTATGACTTTTAGGATGCATGATGCAAACCTTCTTGATGGAATTTAAGCATGTTGACGATTGATGGGTGAGTTGTGAGTTTAGCAAAGCTATGTTTGATGGGACTTCTTAGTTTGATCATTCCTTCTGTTTATCCTTCTCAATTTTGATGTTTTAATTAACTTTTTACTTTTAATTTTGTTGGGCATTCCCCTGAAAATGTACAAGTGGATTATCAAAGAGCTGGTTCGATTGCAAAATAGGATCAATTGGGCCAATGAAAAAGGATGGAGGAAAGAATATCCTTTGATAATGTCTTACAAGTTTATATTAGTAAGATATACTGAAAGCCAATCAATTATTGATCAGTATTTTGATGGGTAGGATTCCCAAATAACAATTATGATTTCAGTGCAATTCATCTATTTGTTAGACTTATCTCATTTACTTTCAGAATATGAAATTTGGACATATTATTAGTTTTTTTTTTTTTTTTTTACTTCTCTGGATAGCTTAGGTCATGCTCACAGCCTCACACATGATAAGTTCATGCTGATTTTGTTTTGCTTATTTGTCTGGTAAATTACATATCTTCATACACTGTCTGAGTATATAAAGTATCCCTTAACCTGGATATTTAGTACGCTCTTTGAGCTCATGGAAAGAAAGCAACAGCTTGAGAGTGAAGCCGAAAAGTCACGCTTATTAAATGAGATTCCAGAAGTGGTTGTTGATGTTGCCGAGCCTGAACATACCTCTCAGGACTATCCTAGAGAAGAAAAAGAAAAATGCAAAGCCTCATCAGAATCAATCCTGGTTTCTAGAAATCAAACTTGTAGTTCGGAGAGCAATGGACTTACTTGTAACCAGAATGATGGAATGGATGCTGCAGGTATAATATGCTTATCATTTGGATTTTACTTCTGCCATAACATCTCCATTTTAATTTCCTTCCGATGATGAAATTAATTTCAACAGTTAAGGTGAAACCTATTGCTAATTTGCAATCAGTATAAGAGCTTTAATGACCAAAAAGTTTCATCTAATTTTTATCGTGCTACATTGTACTTGTGTTATCTCTGAACTGTACTGTCTAATCATGGATTTAATTGATTCCAGAATTGCATTCAAATTCTAATAGTCAAATATAGATCTAACCTTTTGTCTTGAGGAAATGGAATGAACCTACTTTGCATTGCAAACATTCCTTCACAGTTCACAGGAATGATACCATTCAGGGAAGCCAGTGCCCTGAATTTCAGGAAAATTGTATCAAGGCAATCCTAGAGTTAAATTCCTTTTGATGAAAATTTGGATCAGGCTAACTTAATACCCGCTGAAAGCTGGCATATTGAGCTTAACTTTAGAAGTTAGATGCTTCCTGCTATGGACTGAAGAAAAACTTTGTCATTTGATCAGAAAACTGAATATGAATATATCATGAAATACAGAAATTTTCTGAGTGCCAAGAATATTACTTTACTTGAACAAGCTCTTTCAGCTGCTAATTAATAGCATTTCGTGTGCCATTACAGAAGGAAAGAAGCCACCTGTGGATCCATTTGTCTCTGATGATCGTTGTAATCACTCTGAATTTGTTGCTACTAGAGTCGAAAGTGATGAAACAGAGAGGGATCGACATTTTCAAGAAGTAAAACAGAGCTGCCTCGAGACATTTGTTCCTCATTCATTGCCGCAAGAATTTTCTGATAGCCCAAGTAACACTGATAAACAGGAAGAGCAACATGGTGATGCCTTGGCCTCGGGGGAAAAACTAAATCAACCAGTGGACATTGGTGAAAGTCCAAAGGTGGAAAAGCAACTTGAGGTGATCGAAATAAGCGATGATGAAACAGAGAGAAATCAACTTTTTCAAGAAGTAAAACAGAGCTCCCTTAAGACATCCGTTCCTCATTTATTACTGCAAGAGTACTCTGTTGGCCAAGGTAACACCATTAATCAGGAAAAAGAACATGTTCACGTGGAGAAGCAGGTTGACACGATTGAAGTCAGTGATGATGAAGAAGAACCAGTTGCCGGCGTTGCAATGAGCCAGCTAACATGTAAGCTCGAGGATCCTGTTTGGTATCATATCGCTCCAAGTGGTAAGATTAGGGGCCCCTACTCTATAACACTGCTTAAAGATTGGAGTGATAAAATGAGTCCTGAGATACCATTCAAAGTCATGAAGAGTGGTCAGAAACCAGAAGAGGCAGTTCCTCTGACTGATGCTATTCGGCAGATTTTGAACAGCTAAGAAAGCAAAATATCATTTTGATGTCTGGAAGACATGACAGAGTTACATACGAGCAATACCAGCAAACTCTTAACCTGTTTGCTACTAACTTGAAAGATTTTGTGATATTAATTTTGTGTGGTTTGTTTTAAATGATAAACCACAATGTAAATATTACTGTCTTGAAAATCCCAGAATCAGTAAAAAGGTTTTTGTTTGTTCAAACCAAACTTTCTTTTTCTCTAAGCCATAATTATTACCCAATCTTGGAATTGAATAGAATAGAAGAAATTTTGGTCTGGTTCAAACCCAACTTTTCCCACTTTACAGCTACTGCTTCCAATATACTACCTCCCTCCCATATTATCTGTCCAAGTGGACAGATAATATGGGACGGAGGGAGTATTAAGTTACAGAAACAAGTCTGATCAACAACCCTGTTAATTTGTCTTGATCAAAATTAACAAGTTTTTGTAATTGAACCTTTTCAGACTTTGTATTATAGAACAAGTCATGAGTAAACCGCATTCGAAGGCAGGAATTGAAATTCTTCTCCTTCATTCTGCATTTTCAGCAGCTTCCTTCCTTAATGCTTCAAATCCTTTCTTTTTCTATATATATTATTATATATTTGAAGTTGGTTCTTTTCTTTTTCTTGGTGAAATGGAAAAGATCATGGAAATCTGAAGTGGGGTATGAAAGAAACTTCCCTTAAATTCTTAAAATAGTCATCAAAAAGATAATAAAGATGCTACAATTATTCAACTGATTTTATTTTTCATCTATAAACAAATGATGAGCAAATGAAAACTTTATTAAAAAAAAAAGATGATCATTTCATATGGTTGATTAATTTAGACTAATGTGAATAGATTACTAATTAATACATATTAAAGGAGGATTACTTTTTCGTGTGGCCTAATATGATAATGATAATCCTAATAAGGTTAGATACCATCGATAACACATGGAAATGGAATCCCAGATAAGATCATGTTAGAAGGAAAAGATTTTGTTTTTTAAAGTAAAAATTTCCCTTCTAATTTTAAATTAACGCATGTAATTGTCTTGCTATTGTGGAGATTCTATTCTTTAAAAAATTTTATTAGTATTTTTTTAGGTAATTAGTAGTAGTATTTTATCAAAGCGTATTTCAACTTATGTTGTGATTTCATTTTATTTATTTTAATTTATGGTAATCTAAATTTCTAAGGTTTTGGCCAAAAAATATAATCTAAATTTCTAAGGTAAGAAGTTTATAAAAAGAATTAAAATATTTTTCTTTTTGGCCAGGAATTAAAATAATTTTAGGAAAGGAATAAATGTACATGTACATTTGTTGCGTTGCGTCCAACCTGGCATACTAACATTACTAGTTTACCACTCATCAGTCATCATCCACGACAACCTTAAAAAGTCAAATGAACCAGGTGGATCGGTGCATGACACGTGGCGAGCAGATAAGAGCGAGTATGCGTTGTTTCCTACACTCGAGCAGACCACTTTCTTCCCACAACTCGCACGTTCTTACATTCTCCCGTCGAAACCGGCGCGTGCTACAATCTTTTGTAACTTAAAAATGAAAACTTTTGATTTGATAACGACAAAAGTGAAGCAGTGCAGAACTCCATTAAAACACAACAGAGCAACTTTAACAAATTAAATTAAAATAAAATAATATAATAGTAATAAAAATAATGCTTACAAACAAATTTAAATACTCATTGAAATTGAAACGGTTTGAAAAATGCTTCCCTTCCCTGTAATCTATGCTATCTCTGTTTCTCCAATAAACAAAAAATAGCCTGTTCTGAATTTGCTCTTGCTTCTTTTGATTCTGATTTCTGAGGAATCTTTGCTTTTGCTTTGTCTTTACGACACCGTTTCTTTGCATTTCAACAAGTTGACTACTTTAGACTTTCCCTTTCCTTTTCGATACATATTCTCTCTTTTTCATTCTTTGCTTTTCTCTGTAGACTTTCTCATGTTGTAAATTTTAACAAAAAGAGAACTTTTTTTTTTAGTTTGGGGCATCTCCCTATCTCTATCCCTATCTGGGTTTTGGATGTTTCATGCAAAGATGAAGTCTTTCAAATTTGTAAGTTTTCTTCACAGCTGTTTATTTCGGTCATTTATGAGTTGCAACTTGCTTTTTTATTTTTATTTTTCCTGATTTTGTACTTCAATTTTTCCTTCTTTGTTTTTATTTCTTTTATTCTTATTTTTAGTTTTGGTGTCCAATGAACTTGTGATAGGTTCTTTTGTCAAAAAAGGAAAAATATAAACTAAGTTTGTAATTGATAGTAGAGCATGAGGATTGAGGAATGATGATTGTGTTTGCTTTGCTTGTGTTATAATTTCAGAACTTTAAAAGTGAGTAGGATTAGTTTACTGGTATAATTAAGTTTATTGTGATATCATGATTACTTTCTTTAGCTCCTGTTTGGTTGCTAAGAGAAGAAAGAGCTGTAATTGTAATAAAATTTACAGCATGAGAAGCCTATTTGGTTTCTTTCATAATCAAGTCAAGTTCTAAATTTCTTTGTTGATCTTCCTTCCTGGTGCCTTAGCTGTGAATAAGGTATGTGGGGAACCTTCTCCTCCGATAGAGTTTGATACCTTTGTAAACCACAGTTTGGTGGGAGGAAAGATTGAGGGAGAACAATGGATATTGTTGACTTTTGAATATTTTATTAGTATTTTTTTATATCTTACTATCGTAAGAAGTGAAATTAACCTCAATTTTAATCTGAGTGAAGATATTTGCAAAAGTTTGTCAAATTTTTTATTAGGACTGCATTGCATTTCTCGAAGATGTTTGGATGCTTTGATCTTTGACTTGTCTGATTTTGCCTTTGGTTTTTTCACCCCTTCTTTTAGGATTTTGTATGTTTTGGTGGACTAATATAGTTTATGTTTCTCAACTCATTGACTATAGGAACTTTTAAAATGTATCATAAGTTATGTGAGTTGCTCTTTATTTTTAGTCTTATCATGATATGGAATGTGATTAACTGATTATGAATTATTCGGCTTCAATGTTCCTTGCAGGCTTATGTGCTGAAAGATCCAAAGAATAGGTCATGCCTCTGCAGTTTTTTGGTTGTAGCTTCTTTGATTTGTGGTGCTTACTTTATTAGTGATGCATTTGTCGATAAGGAATACAAAGATGTATGTATCTCTGCTTTTTCAACTTTTTGTTCAAATTTAGTTTCTTCCTTTTGGTGAGGCAGAATGTTGTGGTGTCGAATAATTTCTTTCATGGATTTTGATTAGTGAAAATGATACTTTCATACATTCTAAAAGTGTTTACAGCTGAAATTTTGATTATGCCAAGTTCTGCCTTTTTGCTGATGTATGAAAGTGTAAAGGAAAACCATAGAACTACAAAAACTTACCAAAGATAGAAAACATAGTACGTCCAAAAACAGCTTGATTTATTTCAGAATCACCAATAACGAGATCTGATAAAGACTTGTGACAGTAACCAGTAAGCACACTACACTTTTTTTTGAACAGACTCATAATTTATCATGCTTTGATTAACCTTTATCTTGTTTTCAAACTTCATGGTTCAATGGGACTACAACTTTTCATAGATTTCTTCTCTTTGGATGCATGTTCAAAAGGTTTCTCTGCTGAGATTATTTATCTGTAATTTATGCAGAGATTATCAAGATGGGAGGTGATTAATATGCTTCAGAATTCAAAATCAAATATATGCAAGGTTGGTTTTCTTAGGGAAATAGTGTTGGTTTTAGAATGACACATTAAGTCTTTTAAAATGTTTGTGACACCTGATTTATTTCCCTATTCCTGTTAGATTCGATGCAGACCTCCTGGAAGTGAGCCATTACCTCAAGGAATTGTGGTCAAAACATCAAACTTGGATATGCGTCCTTTATGGAATGAGAATGACGACTTGAAAATTGTACTGTTGAAATACTTTTGTTGAAAAATTTATAGACTAAGACACACACAAATACTTTCTTTGCAGCTTAGTTGATCTTGTTTAATTGCCATGTTTGCTTATGCATATGCTGCAATTTTAGGGCAACCTAGAGCCAGCTGCAAACTTGTTAGCCATTGCTGTAGGAATTAAGCAAAAGAAGATTGTGGATCAAATTGTTAAAAAGGTACCTCAACTTCTCAGATGCCTGTTTATTTCAGAATAAGCGGATTATTTTTAGGCCTAGTACTTATTGTTGATCTGCAGTTTCCTTCAAGTGATTTTGTTGTGATGCTTTTCCACTATGATGGTATTGTGGATGAATGGAGAGATTTGGAATGGAGTGATCGTGCCATACATGTATCTGCAGTGAATCAAACAAAATGGTACTGCGGTTTACTCTCAAATGTTTGTCTTCCTTGTTCAAAGCTGTGTGCACCAGCATATAAATGTCTTATCACCTTCTAAGACTAAGATATATTCTTGTAGGTGGTTTGCCAAACGTTTTTTGCATCCAGATATAGTTTCTGAATACAAGTACATATTCCTCTGGGATGAGGACCTTGGAGTAGATAACTTTGATCCTCAGAAGTAAGTTTATTCTAAGATTTTCAGTTTCTTGAGTTGTTCATGTTGAAACTCAATTTAGCTTGGTCCATAACCATGTTTGTTGTTTGCATATATTTATATACATGTCTTGTCAAACTCGGTTTAGTTTTGGTTTGTAACCGTGTTTAGATACATGATTGTACATTCATATACCCATTTGTGTATTGAAACATAAAAGTTTTGAGAAATTATATGTCCCTGTTCATTTCTAGTTTCTTACATTCATTTTTCACATTTAATAGAACTGAGATCTAGTTAAAAACTTATCAAATGTTTTGCAGCTATCTGTCTATTGTTGAAGATGAGGGATTGGAGATATCACAACCGGCACTTGACCCTGTTAAGTCTAAGGTGCATCATCAAATTACAGCACGCAAAAATAATTCAACAGTGCACAGGTTAGTTAGTTCAGTGATTTCTTCTTATTTTATTTTATTTTTTATTTATTTTTTCAAGAACAAGTTTCCTGTTTCCTAGAAAGTAGTAATAACTTAGCAGGAATACGTACCAGCCATGACCTTGCGTCCTTGTCAATGTGGGATGACTTGTACTTGTTAATTAGGATTCAAACTATTTGCAGTACTTTAACTGAATATCCCAATGTTTATCTTATCGGATTGTCTTTTGCGGATTTGCTGCTTCAGTAGCACGGTAATTAGATGGGCATGCCTCAATAAATGCAGAGTGGGTTATGCTTTTTGGTAGCCAAGAAGTCAGAATTAAGAGCTAAAAACCTTCCTTTTAATAGACAAAGCTGTCATGTGATTGCATTACACATGAAGATCAGATTATCCATTTTAATGATGTCCTTTTAATCTTGCTCATTATGACGCTTTCAATCCATCTTGTTTGAACAGGAGGATTTACAAGTTTAAAGGCAGTGGCAGGTGTGACAATTATAGCACTGCTCCTCCATGTATTGGGTAAAGTAGCATACACAGTGCCTGGATTCTATCTTTGGAATTTAACTCCTCCTTTGACTTCATGTTGCCTATCTTCCTTCTGAGTGTTAACTTCTTAATTATTTGTATGTGAAGACATAAGTAGTGAGTCAATTTTGTTTTGCAGTTGGGTGGAAATGATGGCCCCTGTATTCTCAAGAGCTGCTTGGCGCTGTGCATGGTATATGATCCAGGTATGAAGTATTTCTGTAATCATTCAGCCATATGGTTGCTTAATGGCCAAGTATTTGCAAGATAATGCACATTTTTTATGGCCATCTTCAAATACTAAGTGCCCTAACCACTGTTTAAACTTTGCGGTTAATTGCACAAGATAATGGCAAGGCCTTCTGCAAATAATATTTAGTTGCTTGTTCTTCTCTATATAATTTATTTCTATTAGCTGAAATTCTTCAAATATCATTACTCAGGTATACTCTTGGGTACCAAAATTGCATGATCTGTTTATTTTTAAGATCTGAACTTGGTTTTTCTTGTTTGCATTACATCTACATTCATAGTAACTGATCACTGATATTCCTTTGCCCTACAGAACGACTTGATCCATGCTTGGGGCCTTGATATGCAGCTTGGTTATTGTGCACAAGTAACTTTTCAAACCATATAACAACATTTTCTGATTCTCATGAGCATTCCACTGATATTTGGACTCTTATTCAGGGTGATCGCATGAAAAATGTGGGTGTGGTTGATGCCGAGTACATAGTTCATTTGGCCCTTCCTACCCTTGGTGTTATGGATGATAATGAGGCAAGTATTTGCAAACCAAAGTAAAATGGAAAGGTCTTAGCCTCTTAGGTCTGGGCAGTAACTCTACAAGGCACTTTTGCGAGTTCCTGATTCTGTTGCTGTCTGTTGGACCGCATTCATGTTGGAATTTTACTTAATATCTAGAAACTATAATATCATAATGACCAGAAGATAAAAGTTTTGCCATCGAAACTCAAAGTTGTTTAAATGTAATCAAGCAGGAGAGTCTTATCCAACATTTTCATGTCATATTTACTGTTAGTCTCTGACTTTCTATATAATCTTCTTGGTGATGCAGTCAAATTCTACACAAGTTAACATTCTTCAGAGGGAGCACATCTCAAATTCGGGAGTGCCGGTACGTTCATTGAACCTGAATTAGCCTAACATAAAAGCCTTTAAATGATTTATAACACCGTTCATCTTCTTCAAAATTGCAGGCACCATCTGAATCCCATATACTTGATAACAGACCCGAAGTAAGGCCGCTTAGACATCAATCTATAAGTTTTTTAATGAATTCTACTTTCTGTAATAGCTCAAATTCTCGATACATATATACATATGCAACTGTTTTGCTGGTATAAAAACTATAAGATGCATGCAGGTTAGAAAACAGTCGTTCGATGAAATGCAGATCTTCCGTAAAAGATGGGAAAATGCTGTCAAGGAGGACAAATGTTGGGTTGATCCTTTCAAACAACCAGTTAACAAAAGCACTAACTAAAATTATGGGGCGCCGTTTGTCAATACTTGAGCCCCTTTCATACACTTCCAAGTAACTTCATACCTTCTTGTGAATTCTTCAAGGTAAAAACAGTTTGTGAATTCTTCAAGGTAAAAAGGGCATTGAAAGCTTCATCAAAGAAATTACTCAGCAACTAAAGGAGCTCTTTTGTTATTTTGGGTTTTAGAGCTCCATTGAGATTTTTTTTTTCTTTTTCTTTTTGTTCTTCAAAGGGTAGTTGATCATTGATGTTTGTAATCTTGGGGTTTGGTTGTTATTCATTATCATTCATTTGAATGACAATGTAAATAGGTTTTACTGTTGAAAAATATTTCATACTATTGCTCAATTGCAATATTATTGCCTTTTTTTGGGCATAATCATCACTTAAAAGGCCTTTTATTAGAGTGTGATTTGTTTAACAATTTATCATCCAAAACCAAAAGCATATGCTCACCACCACGTGTTTTATTCAAAGCTTCACTGTCACTAAATTTTACATCACCAGCGAGTGATATTATCATATCAATCACTCCCCAATCACCTTTATAACTGAATTTAACTAACTGGAAAGAGCCCAACCTACTTTTCTCGCTCTTTTCTTTTGTTTAATCCTCCTCCTTCGCCTTCCTCTCTCTCTCTCCCAAGTCTAAGATTTTTCTTTTCGTTTCGCCGTTCTTTAGTTTTTTTCCTGTAAAAAAAAAGATCATGGATATTCGTAAACCCTTACCTGATAACATTCACGATGAAATTCGCAAGAAGTTCTCTCGCATCTTAGA
The DNA here is from genome assembly GCA_001974805.1 of Corchorus capsularis. Taxonomy (NCBI): domain Eukaryota; kingdom Viridiplantae; phylum Streptophyta; class Magnoliopsida; order Malvales; family Malvaceae; genus Corchorus; species Corchorus capsularis. Next base: position 85,105 of record AWWV01011044.1, read on the forward strand.
AATTGATCGAAACATGGACAGAGCAGTCCAAGAATGCGATCGAGGGGTTCCTTTGTTGTCGACATTGATGGGTGCACTGAAGGAAGAACATGATGAAATCAAGAACAGATTGCAAGCTTTTCTGAGTGTCTTAATGCCCACCACCATTTCCATGGCTCTGAATCTCGAGGTTTCTCAGATGGAACAAGAAGTTTCTATAATGTTGGAATTGAATTCAGCATATGACTATGAGTTGCAGATCACACTGGAAGTTCTTGAAGGACTGTGCAAGGAAGATGAAGAGTTAGACGGTTGCAGAAAAGATTTGCTGGCGAAATATGGTGTAGCAACAAAAACAGAGCTTCCAAAAGAAGTGGCTTCTGATTCTGAAAGAAGAGAGAAACGGAAAGATATCTCATCGGCTATAAAACAGAGCTTCATAAATATGTGGCTCCAGGACAACGACAATGTGGCGGCGCCTGCGGCGGTGAATGTGGGTTTTGATTCTGAAAGCGCGGAAAGAAGAGAGGAACTGAAAGATGGAAAGAAAGCCATCGATGGGTTCACGGTCGAATTTGATAGGAAAGTCTCTGTTTCTAGAAAAACGAAAGTAGAGGCCGCAGGGGCGGCGGAGCTTGCGGCGGCGAATGTTGTTGCTGATCAATCCGGTGGCGATTACGCAGAGAAAACATTGGAGGATGTGATAGTCGAGATGTATGGGGTTAGTCCAAATGTTGTCAAGATGATAACTGAATCTTTAGCAGATCGAAATATGGTAAAGAAATCATCCAAGAAAAATCAACCTGATGATGTGATTCTTCAGCCAGAAGATGCAGGGGCGTTGAATTGGGAAACTGTGGATTTTCTTGGACAACATTTTGAGTCTCTCAAGTACAATTTAGTTGATGATGATTTAAAGCTTGAGATTCTGGGAGTGATAAAAGACTGGGTGTTTCATCTCGAGTGCAATTTCAGTCAGCTCGTGCATGATCTTCATGGCATGATGTTAGGCCACGTGGCAGCAGCTGCAAAGTTTCAAGAGTTCAAATCTGCACTGGAAGATCTGAAAAGCTACCATAATGGGGTGGTTCCAATTTCAGTTTATAAGTTGCTTGCCATGCAAGAAATCCCATGCCATGAAAGGGAAAATTTAGATGACAAGGGAGCCTTATACAATAAACTTGAATTCGATCAAATGGTTGATTTACTGCTGGAGATAATTTCGAAATTCAGGTTTCTGTTGATGGCTTCAGGGCTTCCCAATGCAAAGGCACAGAATGTCAAAAGTGAGGTACTGATTTCATATGAAAAAGCTCTTAAACAATCCCAGGAGTCAATGAAAGAGATTGAACGAAAGATGAAATGGGCAAAAAAGTCAAATGATCAGGTTGAGGCCCCTGCTGGAAAAGGCAAGATGATAATGAGCTAGACATATATAAGGAGAATGAAAACTGGTTATTAGAGTTTCTTGCTTTATCTTCATGAAATTTGGTGCTGCTGTATTTTTCTAGTAATTTCTCTGACATTTTAGAGTTTTTGTTTCTGTTTTGGTACTTTGGATTTTCATATGCTTGGAGTTTCAGTAGATCAGTTAACCTCGGATTATAGGTTACATAGCTAGCTGTTGAAATGAAACCAAACTTTTGACTGTGAATTGGGGATATGAATGAATGTCATGTAACTCATGTATTGTTTCATATAGATTTCTTGTCTGCCTTTGGGTTTATTCGTATTTTGCTGTATAGTACAATGAAAAGTTATCCAGTATGATGTGAAATCTATATTTGGAATTAGAAAATTGCTCTGAAGTCTTACAAGCCAAACCAGAGAAATTGAATAGGGAATAAAATGTACCAATAACTTATATTGAATTAGTAGAAAGTAAGGGTTTTAGTTTGTGAATTTGAAGAATTGAACTTTTGGAGAATTTTACTTGTTTAGAGTCCAATCTTACTGGATTTTGGATTAATTGAGACCAATACGACTCCCTAAGATAAGGAGGTCTTGGTATTAATTTGTATATGATATATATGTTGCTTATTTTCTCTAACTTTCTGGAATTTGATTTTGGTATATATACCCTTTCTTTTGGGGGGATATTGAAGAACATATTAACATGATGCATCATATATACAGAAGTTTGACTATATTAATTCGGCATATATATTATTAATTTTACAAGGACACGGGTAGAAGGTATATTATTAACCCATTATATATAATATATTATTATAATATAATAATAATATAAAACTTCAAATTCAATAGTCGAGGAAGAGCAAGAAGTATATTAAGTTTACGAGGACACGGATAGAAGGTATATATTAGTTTTGAATTGTAACTTGGTAAACCCAATCTATATACAATTCCGTTGTGAGGGATCAAATTGATTACGTTTCTCTACTCCATTTAAGAGTTAATTTTTTTTTTTGGCTACAAGAGCAAAAAATAAAGCGAGTGGAACCATGAAGGGGGAAAAGTTATCGCGCGCATATGATATGGGTATGGTGGGAAACATGGAAGAAATTAGGGATTGGTCTGAGCTTCCTCATGACATTGTTGGACACATAATCGGAAAACTTTACTGGCCGGATCGAATCCGGGTTCGCGCAGTTTGCAAGAATTGGCTGGGAGTTTCCGTTGATGGGATTCCGACTATGAATAAAGGTGCATGGGTAATGGCGTATCGATGGGTGCGACCGCGAAAACCAGGGTTTTCGATTTATATTGACCAACCAAAACCCAAACCAGAGGACAAAGTCCGTAGTACTTGCTTGCTTATTGACTACCGTGTCTCCAGAACCAACTACCACATTGACAGAGGCGGAGAGTTGAAGAGAGAAGATGAGCGAGGTATTTTCGTGGAAGCTTCTTTTCAGAGTAGTAAATATGGGTGGGCGCTTTTCAAGAAACATGAAGAGGAGAATCCTAGTCGGTGCTGTTGCTTTTTCTTGTTCTCTCCTTTCACTGATGAGGTTGTTGAGCTGCCCGAATTGGAGTTAAATTCTCCGATATGGAGTCGGAGCTTGGTTGCCACGTTCAATCTGAGTTGGACAAGTTCAGATTGCCTTGTTTTCTGTGTGCGAAGAGATTACAATGGCACCGAAGGCACTATCCATATCAGCACATGCCGCCCAAGTGACAAGACATGGAAGACTTTGGAGTTGCAATTTGAATTAGGATGTCTTAATCGCCCATTAGCTGCAACCTATGTGGCAGCAACAGGATGTTTTTACTGTGTTTTCGCACGAGGTCACTTGGGTGCTTTCAATGTTGCTCTCCAGGAATGGACATTACTTGCAAACTCGTGGCCAATATGGCAAGAGTCAGAGGAAGAGGAAGAGCAACGAACATTGACATTGACATCATCAACTATTTGTGATTATGCAGAGTTATTTGCACTTCCTAGGTGTTCGGGTCGACCTAGTTACAAAAATTGTTGTAAATCTAAACTTGTCAAGTTTGATTTCTTAAACAAGTGTTGGGTGGAAGTCGACAAAATCTTGTCAATTGGGGAAGAAATGATCAACAACAACGACACACATCTTTATGCATATCTACCTTTGTATCCCGGCTTGTTGCTTCGTCCTTATGATATTACCCCTGTGGAGTTTGTATTAATCGAACCTCCTCTTAAGGGTGTTTGGAAGAAATCTGACTTACTTCACCCTTGATTATTTGTTTTAATTTCTACCAAATCCAATTTCTTCTTCTTTGGGAGTAATATTAATTTAGAATATTTCATATCACCATTTTTATTATAATATTCTCATTGATTTCAGATTCGAATGAAACCAAAATTCATTCTTCAGTTGGTAGTAAAAATCACCATTTCCTAACTAAAAATACTATCGAGCATCTCACAGTGAAAATACTGAAACACGGCCTTGTAATTAATGTATATACTAGCTTTGGCTTTGGGGGCATTTACTCACAGATTAAGCAAGCAATTGGAGTCGATTTTGCTCTGCTCCACCACTAGGTAATTCAGTTTATTAATATATATACTATATGAATATAGAGCCTCAATGAAAATACACCAAAACAAAGATTTAGTTAATAAGAATTTAGCAAACTTGTTTTTAGAGAAAAGGAAGAGTGAATGGAGAGACTCAAACTTTGCATGTAAAATTTGTTGTTCAATATTATCCCCAGAAAAAAAAGGGTACATTATTACATACCAAAATGAAATGATCATTTAAAATTGCAGAAAGTTGAAAAAGAGAAAATATAGCAATATATGATGACATCAACTGATCAACACAATACCAACCTAGAAATTAAAGAGTGCAATTTGAATTCTGACATGTCTTACATGTTACATCCCATGGGGCATGGGCCATTCCTTTTCAAGGGGTCCTGGTCGACTGGACTAATTTGCTCCATAGATCCATCTTCACTGAAATCTCATTCAGTAGCTTGTCAGATTGATTAAGAGTTGCTCGAACAAATGTCAAGATTTGCCTGTTCGCTAATGCCTCTCCTTGTGCATACAAACTGCAACTTCTCCTCAGAACTCCCCCCAGAAGTATAAAAATCCTCGTAAATTTGTTACTCACTTGTTCAAACTGATCTATCTCCTTGGACAACACCACTTCTACTGCCTTGCGCTTCTTGTCGTCTGGAGTCTTCTTCTTTACCATTTCAAGCACCTTGTAGACGATAATCGGCACCAACCCATTTTGCCTTTCTTTCAACTCTCTGAGATTAGACTCAAAGTTGTTGACCTTGGTCAGCGCCGCTCATACCCTAACGTCAGATCGAAAAACTCATGTACGAGGTCGCACAAAACCGATTCCATGTGAAACACAAAATGTCTTGTCAATTCTATAATCGGATTTAAGGCTTCTTTATTCAGTTTGCCTGCATCGCATATGGCCAGTACTGTTTCTTCAAAAGTCTTTTTGGCTACTCTGTACCTTTCCCGATTCCCCTCAGCACCTTCTGGCACTGGCACACACTTTTCAGACACCACTTGCTTATCCAGAAAACCTGTCACATCAATCTCATCTTGAACCTGAAGCTGAAGCTGAAGCTGAAGGCTTTCCTTCTTCTTGATCTCTAGGACTTCGTGAACAAGACTGACCAGCTTTGGACCCGCTAAAGAATCCTCTATATCCATCACCACTTCTGGTGGATATCCATACATCAGAGCCACTGCGCCGCTCAAACCCATAGGACCTTCATTGCGCCATTCCTGAGAAATGGAGTCACCACCGGCTTTTCCAAGAATTTCCCATGCATTCAAATCCGATTCAAGGTCCATCCTCGCTTCTTGGGCTTTCACGTATCTTTCACCCACCGCCTTGGCGAATCCTTCAATCTTTTCCCCGAAATCATTCAGTGGTTCGGGTTTCATGAAGGGCAGCATTGAGTGAACTGCTTGCTCCAAATCAAAACCCTTAATCTCCCTCTTGAACCCGAACAAACGATCCAGAAACGCAGACCAACTCTGTTTCATCCTTTCTTGACTGGTCTTCAGTTCTTGGGCTGTGGCCATGTAGTAAAAAGCTTCATTTCTATCCCTTTTCCTGCACTCTTGAATCAGTCCCTCGAGCTCTTGGTCAACTTGAAAGATATCAAGATTGAGTTGCAAAAATCTGTTGTAAATGCCATTCCATGTTGTTTTGCTATCTTGGTCTTGGGTGCTCTGCTCAGCCATAGATGACGTTGTTTGTTTATGTTTATGTTTATGCAGAGAAAAGAAAGAAACTATATATAGTAAATTGAAAAGAAGAGGAAAACCCTAAACAACGGTGAAAAGAAAAAATCTCAAAATCTCAGACTTGGAGACAGAGGAAGGCGAAGGAGGAAGACTAAACAAAAAAAGAAATGAGCGTGAATCGTAGGTTGGGCTCTTCCCAGTTAGTTAAATTCAGTTATAAAGGTCATTGGAATCTGATAATATCACCCGCTGCTGCGCTGATGTATCATTTTATTCACAGTCAATCTTGATCAAAACATGTGGTGGGTTTGGATGATGAAATTGTTAACAAAACAAAATACACTCTTTTTTTAAGTGATGATGATTATGCCCCAAAAAGCCAATAATATTGCAATTAATTGATGAAATATTTTTCAACAGCAAAACATATTACATTGAAATGATGAATGATAAATTATAATGAAGGGAGAGGCTACAAGTACTCATAATGTGTACTTGGTACAAATATAAGAGATATTTAGGTGTTTAGATACAAGAATATATTGTTTAGTTGTTTGGAGACATGCAAATTTAAGGTAAAAAAGTGCAAGTAGTATTCTTGAGTGCGGATCATGAGTACTTAGCTTTCCCTATAATGAATTACAACCAAACCCCAAGATCACATCGGATGTTGCTCTTCAGTAATGGATATTACTTTTTTTTGCTACTCATGAATAAGATATTGAAATGGGCTACACAATAGGAGGTAACCCTCTCCTTTCCCATAATCCCACCCCCCAGGATTCGAACCCGGGACCTCCCGTAAGAAGTCCCAAGCTTTAATCGCTGAGGTGTCCCCTTGGGACATTACTGGGCAACTTAGAATCATTCCAAAAGAGACTTTTTATTATGTCATTAGAATTGTGCCACACAAGCCTATTTTGAATAAAAATTAAGATTTATCTACAATCGCTAAAACAAGGTAAGTTGTTGAAAGAGATTGAGCAGAAGATCTATGGAGCAAAGTCCAAGCTAAAGCCTAAAAGAAGGATTGCAATTCGAGTCAGAAATCAAGGGTCAGCAAGTAAGTCAGATTTCTTCCAGACACCCTTTAGAGGAGGTTCGATTAATACATGTTCCAAAGGGCCAAAATTAAGCCACCAACTAGGGTCGAAAGATAGATTTGGATAAAGATGAAAGTTGTTAACGTCTCTTGTGTCACTATTTTCTTCCCTCATTGACAATATTTTTTTACCATCAAGGAAGACTTCAACCCAACACTTGTTTAAGAAATCAAACTTGACAAGTTTACAACGCTTGTAAGGTCGGCCCGAACACATAGGAAGTCCAAATAAATCCGCCGACTCACAAATATCGTATAATGTCTCTAATTCCTCATCTGACTCTAATTGCCATATTGGCCACGAGTTTGCAAGTAATGTCCATTCCTGGAGGGCAACATTGAATGCGCCTAACTGACCTCGTGCGAAAACACAGTAAAAGCATCCTGTTCCTGCCAAATAGGTTGCAGCTAATGGGCGATTATAGTAAAATCCTTCCAATTCCAACTCCAAATTAGTCTTCCATGTCTTGTCACCTGGGCGACATGTGCTTATATGGATAATGCCATTGTCATCTCTTTGTAAACAGAAAACAAGACAATCTGGACTTGTCCAACTCAGATTGAACGTGGCAGCCACGGACGAACGACGTGTGGCAGAATTTAACTCCAATTTGGGCAGCTCAAGAATCTCATTAGTGAAGGGAGAGAACAAGAAAAAGCAATAGCAGCGACTAGGATTCTCCTCTTGATGTTTCTGGAAAAGTGCCCAACCATATTTACAACTGTGTAAAGAAGCTTGGACAAAAAGGCCTCTCTCATCTTCTTCCTTGAAGCCTTTTTCAATGCAGTATATGGTTTTTGAGACACGGGAGTCACGAAGCAAGCAAGCACCGTATACTTTTTTATCGTCGTCAAGCCCTGGTTTTCCAAGTCGCAGCCATCGATAGGACATTATCCATGCACCTTTATCAATAGTCGGAATCGCATTATGGGAAACTCGCCGCCAATTCTTGCAAACTGCACGAACCCGGATTCGATCGGGCCAATTATAAAGTTTCTCGATTATGTGTCCAACAATGTCATGAGGAAGGTCAGACCAATCCCTTTCTTCCTTTGGTAAAGCCATATGCTTCAACTTCTCTAAAGGTTCTCCGTTCATGTTCCATTCAATGCCCTCCCTCTCCTCTACTACTCTAGATATATAGAAACCCAATCAATCTAATCTAATCTAATCATTGGCCAATTTGATCACGGTCACCGAATTGTATATAGATTGGGTTTACATATATATACCTTTTAATCCTTGTCCTTGTAAAAGTTGTAATATACCCCCTTGGATTGCCATTAGAATTGTGCCACATAGCCTATCTCGAATAAAATTAAAATTTATCTTACCCCTAACTCGCTAAAACATTAAGGTAAATGGATGTCTACTATTGATAAGAGTTGAATTTGGTGAGATAAGGTGGAAAGCTAATTTTAATCAAGGAAATTTCTGGCATTTCATAAAGACGGGATTAATGCTGGTTCATGTATCAGGAGAGCATTAGTTATAACAACGAGAGCTCACAATCAAACGTAAATACTTAATCAAAGTGATAGTACAACTTATAGGACTTAATTATGAGTGATAAAAGTCAAGGCAATGCTTGCTATTTGTGTAACTTTAATAACTTCTTTCTTCACAGTAGTTTTGAGCTTGACATTCTTGTCAAACACTTTCTCGGAGAAGTCATCCATGCAAATAATTTCTTTAACCATAGCGGCAATTCCCAATGTTTGTATATCACTCACTCCAATGCCAAAACTTTTTCCTATGATACCGAAACCCATTTCATCAATAGTTACTTTTAATGCACGGAGCGAGTTATTTACTTGTTGAACACAATCACACAAGGTTGCAGTCTCTTTTAGTCCTTGGGTTTTGTATAATTTTAGGAGTCAGTTCGAGGTATCTCGGGTGATGTTAAGAGTGAGTGCGAACGCTATGCTAGCTAACAATTCAGGACTTGCTTGGACTTGGGATACATACCAGGAGAAAGTTGTGAAACAAAGGTTAGGGTTTTGTTTACCCTAACCTTTGTTGAACACAACCACCGTTCAATTCATCATTAACTAAGTTTTGCCTATACTAAATTAGACCATTAAAACAATAATTTGATATTTGAAATACCTGTATTATTACCCCATTAACTCATATATATTCCTAATTAATCAGTTTATGATTAAATCTAAATTCAATTAGGTTAAAGCTGAAATAACAAAAGACATTGATTAGTTTATATTACAAATAGAAAAAAGTCATCCACGAAAAAACTATCAAACTACACAGTTAAGTTATAACTTCCTCATGGCCTGGGTATTAGAAACATAGCCCAACTCTACAACGAGCGTTATAGGATCATTGGGTATTTTTTTTCTTATCATGGGCTTTATACTTTGGGCTTCACAAGGCTCTTCGGCAAAGTTTAGTTTAATTGAGTCCTGCAGATTCTTCAGTTTTCGTTCCGTACTTCCATTTCGTCATTTCCCAAATTCCTTTTACCGACAAGGGGTTCCATACTTCCATTTCGTCATGCCCTGGGTATTAGAAAGTGCTTTCTTTTTTTCTTAGTTCTTGTATTTCTGATTTCTTTTATCATTTGTCAACAATATCGACGATCGAACACTACAGCCATGGATGATGATCTGCATTTCACCTTGGAAAACATGGGTACGCCAATAGATGGAAAAATGATCCTCCTTTACACGCGAGAAGGAGCTAAGAAATGCATGGAAATTCACAGCAAACACGTCCAACTCAATCTACAAATCATGTCCATCGACCAACAACTCAAACAACTGACTCAGGCTTGCAGGGCAGGAGGAGATGACATTGACAATGAAGCTTTGCCTTTAAAGATCATGGCAGACATCGAACAACTCAAGACTGATCAAGAAAGTATGAAACAGAGCAAAGTCCAAGCTAGAAGAAGGAATGTAATTTGAATCAGTTACAAAGAAGACTTAAGAAGATCATTGAATATCGTTCTTTCCAAGTGGATATTGAAGTTTTAATATGACACATGACTTGAAACTATAGAACTGACAGTATGCATGTTATGGAAATTTTCTTGGTACATAGTTAAGAAATCTTACATGAACACCAGGGAAAATTACCATTGTTCTCAAACAAGTATGTAATGTAATGCTACATGTTATGATCTACCACCTTTCCCTTTCCTGTATCTGGCGCATAACAATTATACACAACAAACATTATAGTTCAGCATTTTGGACCAAACATAATACACCCAAAAAACATATCTATGCCCAAGTCTCTCTCTGGTTTTTTAAACTGTGAATCGGGAAGATGAAATTGGTACAGATATGCAAAGTTAGTTGCTTAAAAATGTTCTACAATGGCAGGTAGCACCGTTAAGAGAATGCGATTGATGGCAAGATCGCTAACATCAGAGACATTTGCATCTAGTGGTCAGAAGTGGCAATATCTCCTTCTAAGCTTCTTCGTTTCTTCTTCCCTTCCCCATGCCTTGACCTCCTGGGCGCCTCATCCTCACTTTCACTGTCATCATTTCTGAAGCTGTTTCCAGAAACAAACTGATCTTCGTGGTGGTGAGCCTTTTGTCCGTCTTGCTGATAGTGAGCCTCATCATCCAACCTGCCACCTGGACCAGACATTTCCTGACCTCTACCCTGCTCTGACCCTGCACTATATCTGTCATTGGTTGGTGTCCTCTGATCTCTCTTAACAGGCCGAATAGAATTCTGTGACGGAGGTGCCACATGTGGGGGAAACATGGGAGGCATGCCAACCGGTCGGCCACCTCGAACAGGATTTGCACCTGAGGGCCCCATACCCCCCATAAATGGAGCTCGACCTGGTCCTGGACCCATCATCATCCCAAGTCCACCGCCTGGAAACATAGCCCCAGGTTGTGGAGGTCGCCCTGGAAACATCATTCCAGGTCCTGGACCCGCAAAATCTCCTGAAAACCTTGGTCCATATGGAGCAAATGGACGGGGAGCACCAAAAAGATCCGGCACCCCAAACCCATCAGGTGCTACTGGTCCATAAGAAAAGCCATCACCCCCCATCATCATAGGTGGAAAGCCTCGCATCCCAGGCATGGGTCTGGCACCTCGGCCTAGAGGCATGTGAGGAGGCCACATCATTCCTCTGCCTCTCCCTCTGCCCTGAGGTGCAGCACCAAAGCTTTCATCCTCCTCCTCACTTTCTTCTTCTTCCTCTTCTTCATTGTCCTCAAATGGAACAATGTCTGGGTTCTCTCCTCCATTATCCAAATTGACTCCCTTTGCTTTCTCTTCTTCTCGTTTTAATTCTGCTGCTATTGAAACAGCCTGTATCCCAAGGGCATAAATTTTGAATACCAAATATAAATTAATTCCTTCTGAACATAAAATAAAATGAAGGGCAAGCCAAACTGCAGTACATACATCTAAGTTGTAAGCTGCCTCCTTTTATATCAGGAAACAAGGCAAAATGAAATTGAAAGCAAGGCAATAACATAAGAAAAAGTTGTTTCAACAGCAGTGTCTTCTTTGAGTAGATAAGACAAATAGTCTTATAACAAACAAATTACAAATAGTATTATGCTTCCCACTGCCTAAATCAATTTACCATGGAAAATGAAGTTAACTGTTAGATTGCCCATCAATGTACTCAGTCCAATCTTGTAAGCAGAAAATCCTTGCTCAATTACCCACAACCACAGTAGACAACTTTATCACTAGTGCCACATGCATAGTATGACTTATGAGGAGACAAATTACCTGTATAAATCTCTTTAATCCATATTAAATTCATACAAGGACACCATACATTGGTATAGAAATGAGATCACACTAATTAGCATCCAAGCATGCAGTAGAATACAAGTACAAGACTTGCTTCCCTTTAATTTCATTTTTTTTTTCTCTAAAAACTCTTTTAACTATTCTAATTCCATTAGTTTTGGAACTCAGAAATCAGAGAATCAAAAAAAAAAAGCATACCATAAGCTCACTATCTGGCTCAAGATAAAGCAACGATGCCAACTGCTCACCAATAGAAGGCTCTAACTCCTGACAATCCCTACTAATCTGCAATTGCACAAAAGTAGTTAAGGTGGAAGGTAGAATTGCATCCAAAAAACATCATTCATGTCAAAACAGAACCTATTTCAGACACTATAAATGCAAAATAATATACATAATATTATGCTAGACATATTCATTCATATAAACCAGAATATGATCCTAATTAATTGAAAAATCTAGTCAAGTAAGATTATCCTCCATCAATTTTAAGTTTTAACACATAACATTATACCTTTACTGGTAAGTTCTCATTGTAGGGGTTCCTCAAATGGCGTGTCTTGTGGAAGGACAGCTCACATAACTGCATACCAAGAACAGCAGTACCAAGAACAGCAGTTAGTCATCACAAGCTCACAGAATTTGTAAAATATTCTCCATGCATGTATTGCACCAAATAGAGGGCTTTAAACAAATCAACCACTATAGATGTGGCAAAATTGGATCAAATGAACACAAAATATCACAAGAAGATCCAATAAGTCAAAAATTTGTAACACCTACCCCATCATAAGAGGCTATAAGGCAAAATTTTGTCAGGCAGGGGGGGGGGGGTGTTCTGGGTAGCAATGTACCTTTAACCATTTTACTGAGAAATTTCGTCCATAATGTGCAGTTCCATGAGCATATTTCCAGTTCCCTCCACCAATAGATCCACCAATTTTAGATGTCATCTTGGCACAACCCTAGATATGCCAAAGACAATGAAATGCCTAACGCATCATCAAAAGAAACAAAGAGGAAAAACTTTGGACTGATAATAATATCATAATACCTAAATTGAGGGCTGACCTAGTAAGATATGTGTAACCAGATATTTAGAACAAAACAATATTGAAATTCAAATTGAATATATAGAGGATGCTATTAGAATTTAGAACTACCTGGAAATGGCGAGTACGGTTAACTGAGAAGATCAAAATCACATTTTCAGCAGAATCAAAAGCTTCATTCAGTTTAGCCTCATTGCTCCTTTGAGTTGCCCAAACTCCTTGTTGAACGGATAGTTCCAGATTTTCCCGGTTGCAACTTTTAACAATAAAATACCTAAGGTGCAATATACATGTGTCGCTAATCAATCATTAAATCAATGCAGTTTTGAAGGTAACAGTATTATAATAAGCAGTTCAAGGCATAAGGTTTGTTAAATTTAAAGCTAGAGTCAACTTGGTTTTAGGTATATCAGTTTTCAATCCATTTGAAAGACAGACACAAACAAAACCAATATAGTCAATACCGAAACCAAACCAAAGAAGAGTTGGGAAAGCATTTACACATAAGGCTTCTTAGTAATGATCATTTCGATTCATTTAATATAAGGGTTGCAACTAGAACTTCTTATCATAGTGATCTCACACTCTAGACTCAATTCCTCAAAATTAAAATCAGAAATTATCTTTCTCTATTCTTCATCTAAATAACCTCCTATTTCTCTCATCCTCTAACCAGTCCCTTCCCTCACTGGATCACAGCTTACAGTATAAAGCAAAAAATATAAGAAGCTATAAATTTAGTAGGCAAAATGGCAAAACAAGCATGCACGGGATTACAGTTAATGACTTTCTTTTAGATTCTAAACCAACAAAACTAGGAAAAAACAGAATGACACCAGAGTTATCATAGCCTGGTAAACAACTTGGTCTAGTGTTAAGAAAATGCTCTAATATAGAAGAAAAATAAGAGATGCTATTTCTTTCATTGCCCTCATACAGCATAGAAGAATAATCCTTTTCAGACATAACAAAAGTTAGTTGTATCTATAGCTTCAACAAGTTTAAACAATAACTTCTTTTCTCTTTGTAGGCAGAAGGGAAAAAAAAGGAGAAGAAAATGTTAATATCTTCAGTCCTTAACCTTACTATCTAGGCCAAAAGGTTTCAAGTAGAAAGCACTAGTATTCAACTTTTTGGATGCCCATGCAAACTATAAAAAATAATACAAGAGACTGGAGGAAGAAAACAACACAGAAAACAATAGCAAGTCATTCAAACTATCAAATTTGAAATGATACAGTATAATGGTGTAGATTAAAAGCACAACTAACTAGTTTAGGTTTGTATGAAACTAATTACAGCTTATAGATGATGACAGAATTCCTTTGGGCAATTATTTTTGAATAACGGACATCTAAAAAGTATGTCCAAAATAAAATACAAAAGATTTACAAAACCCAATTAAAGACCCCAGGACTCTGAACACACCTAGATATTCCTTGAGGCAAAGGTATAGCAGTTCTGTTTGCCTGGTTAGACTGACCATTTGGGACATTTTGTATCTGGGTCTGGCTGACCTGTTGTTGAGGCTGTTGAACTTGCTGCTGTTGCTGTACGTTAGCAGATTCTGTTGTTGAAGGTTTTCCACCTGCTCCTTGGTTAACATTGTTTTGCCCTTGTGGAATCTGAGATTTTTCTGTTTGTTGGGTAAAGTTAGCATTCCTTTGTTGAAAAAATTTGTTGTTATAATTGTAAGAACTTAATTGCTGAATCTTCTGTAGGATTTCTTCCACAGGAGGTGGAGGTCCTGGGAGTTTTGCATGCCTATATCGGCAATCGGGACCATTAGGACAAAATCCTAGCTTGTACCTGTGACCATAAAATTTTGTGTATTAATAATCATCCTAATGATATAACATAATCAATACCGATATATCCAAGAAATTGCAGGTTTTCCGTTTTCAGGTAAATTAAAGGTAAGTTATCTTTTGCAGGTAATGGTAGCACAACACAAAACTAATGACTAGCTATATAATGTCCCTGTTGCTCAAGCCTGCATTAAAGAAACCCTACATAGGTTTTTTGTCCACTTTGTACACATGTCTTTGCAACTAAAGCCTCATCTTTCCATCCCAGTTGCTTTCTACTTCACTAAATGCAGTTTCCTATTTCTTTTAACCTTTCATCCTTTCCCTAAGATAAACATAATTCGAGCAAAACAAAAATAATTTGGAGATCCAATCACAACCAAGACAAAAAAAAAAAAATCATCATCCTCTTCAGTTAGCTTTACCAATTTAAAACACAATTTCTATCAGCTAGTAATCAAATTCACTGAAGATAAAAAGTTATAGATTTATTCCCAAGCTATAAGGTAAATTCGATACAGCAACGGAGAAAACTACAGCAGACAACCAAACCAATGAAAAGGAAAAGAACATACATGTTACACTCCTTGATATCCTCATTGGTGTGTTTGTAGACACAATCTTGCTCCCGGCACTCGCCAAAGAGCCGAAAAAACCGGCAGACCGGCATGCGGGACTTGTCATACTGGTGAAGGAAACCGCAGGCATCGCCCTTCATGCAGAGGCTGCGGAGCCAATGCCGGCAAACGGTCTGTCGAAAGCTCCTTCGCCCAGCTCCACCACCAACGACAGCGGAAGCGGCGGCGGTATCATTTGTTGAAGCTTGGGCAGCCCCTGGGACAGCCGAGTTATTGTTGTTATTATTGTTGACGGCAGCGGCATGAGGATCGGAATTCACAACGGGCATGGAGGCGGTTGGGGCGGTGGGACCCGAATCCAGACCGCCCTCGAAATCGAAGCTGAGACCTCCCTCCGAGTCATCCATCGTTTAAACTCGTTACCTCTTGCTTTGTTTTTGTTGGTCTTAGGGTTTATTGTGAGGAAATCATGACAGAGAGAGACAAAGAGGAGAACGGAGTTACGAAAGAAAGTGAGAAGTTACAACTTAGCTTACTTGTTCCCAACTCTGTTCAGAGGGTTTGGGCCTCTCTGTCTTTGAGTTTGATTTGAACGCTTCGTTTGGTTTATTAATTACAAAAAAGAACAAAAAAAAATCGTAATTGCGTGAGCTTGTGAGTCCTAACTTTTAAATTGCGTGAGGAGCATCTTGTCATTTCGCATTTTCCCCTAATTTTTATAACCTAGAGAATTAACGTCCATTTCCCATTTCCCAATTACATGGAGATGGAGGTCCTAAATCAAATTATCCTCATCAGGTAGATACCAAAACTTTGCCACATTATGGAAAATGGTATTTATTCCATTTCCATTTAAGTTATTAACAGCTGCTGCTCAGAAATTGTTGCTCATGAAAGTACACGGCGCAAGTCCCTGTATTATACCGAAATGTTCATTTTGGTCCCTATACAAAATTCTAAATTCTGCTCTAAATTGGTCCCTCTACCTTCAAATATGTCGAATGTGCTGACATGGACTTCTTAAACCAATTGTTGCTGAAAGTTATGTTCTGCATACTAAAGGAGGCAGTAAAACGAGTAGCAAGAAAAAGTAGGCAGTAAAATATATACTATAAAATATATGATCCCATCTAAACTCTGGAACAAAGTGCCAATGATCATTCATTTTTCATATAATAGTAGTAGTAACAATCCTGTTTGGTTTCAACCAGCCAATAGTTTGATAAGATTTGTACAATTATACTAAACAATGCTCTAGAAGAGAGAAAGGAAAGGAGGCAAAAGAGAGGGGTATAGTAAATGGAATTTAGACACAAATACAACTGTTTTTTCAACCAAAAACCAACTAAAGTACAACTGGTTTATATAACTTTATTGAGAGTATTACAATAAATTGATGTCTGTGAATACGATTGAGCCTATCTTTTACCAATCTATACCTAATTCTCTTGAATGGAAGAGTTTGTCAATGTACAATATGACAGGACCTGATGATGTTACATAATTATGCATTTGAATCCTTGCCGATGCCTCTGAAAGAAAAGGAAGTGGAGAGATAATATCACATATCCATGAGAAGAAAAAAGACCAACATTTGTTCTCATATCTATTTCACCTCTTTTAGATGCAGAGTGGACAGAGAAGCCACTTCCCTTTTAAAAGGAATACATTAATGCTATGAAAGTCAAGGCTAGGCCATCTTTAAACCAATAAAATTTCAAACTACAGGTTTTGAAACATGACCAAGATGCAACCTAATTCAATCTTGAATCATCATGTTTATTGCAAATTGCAAAACAAGCCCTATGCTAGAGGCCAAACTGGTTTGTTTCTGCTTATCTGTTACTAATTGTTTTAACATCTTTCTAGAGAAAAAGGAAAAATAACATCTAAATAGAATCACAATTCCATTAATGCTAAATCATAGGTCAGATAAGTCTATACTAGAAAGGTTAAGCTTTGCACCAAACACAACTCTGTAATGGGATGTACCATTTTTAGTTACGAGCTAATGTAAACAGAAAAGAATAGCCAGTGCAGCATCTGCATCAAGTACTTTATTATAGAAAGTTATTTGATTACAAAAGCCAAATCATGCACGTACTCACCATCTTCATTTAGCTTTCTCAACAGCTGTGCCCTTGTTGGGAGGGCATACATCCCTGCAGCTACAGCTTTCCTGATTGCCCACCCATGGTGGGGCGCAAACACCTGTGCATAGGCCTTGGAAGCAGGATCTTTTAAGGAATTCCCCCTGCCAAGGAAAAGATCAATGAGTGTTTTTCAACAATTTCAAGCATAATGAATTGCAGTCTTTTTATATTTGCAATTTGCTACCATCACTTGCTCGATTTGTACCTTCAAACGGAGTATTCCCATATCATAGTCAAATACAAAATTTTAGATTAATTTGCTACATAGTAAAACCATAGAGGTCACTACATAACAACGGTCAATAGGCGAACTAGTATTAACATGAGCAGCAGCTCCTCGTGTCTAAGCTTAATACTTATGCCACCGCACAAAGATATTCTTTCTCAATCATTCTTCTGAGAATTCTAAAGCTGAATTTTACTATATGTAGTGGGTTTAGAGAGACTCTAGAGATATAAAAAACTTTCCTTCAAAAGAGAAAAACACATTTGAAATTATACAAATATATCTACAAGTCTGCAACAAAGATGCTCATACAGAAGATATCGAAAAAAGGCATATCTTCCTATCCTTCATCACCTGGATTATAGTATGACTATCATAAATTGCTTAATTCTTTGGAGCTAATTGCGGAAAAAGGGTACCTAACTAACTCATGCCTAAGTAGTTAGATGCGAATATAATACAGAAATAGGAGAAGGTCACCTGAAATGCAAAACATAGAATAGATCCATCTGACCTCATTAACACAGCACATCCTAGATTGTAATGTACTATGGGAGGGTGACTTGCCATTGGCTTATTTTTATCTTTTTTCCAACATCAAATGATTGAATCCTCGTCAGCACTTATGAGTTGGAAGCCCTTTAACAATGTAAATTTAATGAATACCAATCACACCAACCGAAATTTAAGACTTCGGTTGGACTTCCATCACTTACAAAGGACTACACTACTCTGGCAGACCAAGTTTTCTTTGAGTTCTCAAAACCTTTTTGCAGACAAATTTATTCATGCCTTTGAGGGGTAAAAGTGAACCTAAATCTCAGAAAGTAAGAACTAAATCCCCAAAGCTGAGTCACAAGCCATAATCACAAGAGGCCATCTGTATTGTATGCAGTATGCGTATGGTGAAGACAAATACACATTTCACTAACCTAGCAAACTACTATAATTGAGTTATAAGAAATTTGGCAGCAGCTTGATATGAAGACCAGAAACATGTTAAAGACATCAAAGCACATGACTTTAGTTTCAATTGAATATAGGCATCGGGGTTCTTACTCTGTAGCTAGAATCTGTTCGAAGAGTACCCTGACCATGTCAATGCCACGTTTGACTCTCAAAAGATTTCTTGTATGACTCCCAGCTTTCCTCACACAATTCCCCTCTATATCCATATCAATCATTGCATTTAGCGTTGCAATTGACTTTGACGCCTCTGCAAGATCATCAACCTGTTATCACCAGCCAAGCAACTCCACAAAATCAAAAAGTTTCCATAAAATCATTAATTATTAGGAATCATTTGGTAAAGGTTTTTGTTCAGCCTTTTTTTTTAGTTCGATTCTGGTAAATTGAATGAGTCGCCGAAATTCGTACCTTAGCGACGTAATCCATTTCTGCGAACTTGAAGGCGATGCCCAAACAACCAAAGAGGGGAGAGACGAGAGAGCAGGCGCGTGAAAAAGGGGCCACTTCCATATCCGCGGTTTGCGTGTTTACGGTTGCAGCAAGTTCTTTGAACGCATCGGAGATTTTTCTCAGTGTCTTTTCGCCCTCTAACTCCGCCATTATTGATCTCTCTCTCCCTGTCTTAGTTATTAAAATCTGTGTTTGGTTAATTTGGCTGAGAGGAATGTTCTTTGCTGTACTAGAACGCAGAGAGAAGGAGAGAGAAGGAAACGGGTCAATTAAAAAGACAACGAGGCTATGGCAAAAAAAAACAAAAACAAAAAACAAAAACAAGACAACGAGACAATTCGGGGCTTGTTTGCCTACTCGTATCAGTATATTCTGCTATGGGTTAAGGATTACATTATGTTTGGATTAAAATTAGTAAGGGAAAATAAAAGAAAGGAAATGTTGATAAAAAAAAAAAAAGTAAGAGAAAGGAAATGATGCATTGTGCTCGTCACTTACGGGGCTCTTCGGAAAATTATTAATTAGAGAATTGAAAGGAAATGTAAAGTATTGGATTCGAATTTTGTGAATATAATTAGGGTGTAGAGAAGAGAGAGAGTGTTTTTTCCAATTGTGTCTGACATTCGACTTTGATTAATTAGAGTCTAATATGATTATCGAGGTTTGTACCCCAAAAAAAAAAAGAATAAAGGTAATATAAAGGGAAAGTAAAGAACCATTTCCTCAAAAATTTATTAATGAGATGATTGAAATGAACGATAAGTTCTCAAGTTCTAGTCTTATAAAAATAAAAAATAGGCAAAGGAAGAGCTTTCCCTAATTGGGATCCGACGTAACTCGACTCCATATTAATCATCGGGGCACAATGTGACTACTGGGGTTTGTAAAAAAAAAGTGTGTCAGTGTGTGTGTGTAGTGATATATAGGTTTAATACATAATTTGCATCCTAAACTATAAAAAAATGGACAATTTGCACCCAAAACTTTAATTTTGAACAATTTGCACCCTAAACTATAATTTATGGATAATATGCACCCGAATTGGATGAAAAAATTGATCGAGTTGTTTAATTGGGGTGCAGATTGGACGAAAAGATTGACGGAGCCGTTTAATTGGGGTGCAGATTGGACGAAAAGATTGACGGAGTCGTTTAATTGGGGTGCAAATTGTCCATTAAAACATAACCTTTAATCAGTTGTACTGTCAAAATTTTTTTATCCAGATTGAGTGCATATTGTCCGTAAATTATAGTTTATGATGCAAATTATCCATTTATTTATAGTATAAGGTATGTTATTTTTGAATTGAAGTTAAAATAAGGGTAATATAATCATTTTAAAAATAAATAGTTTAATCCTTTTCTTGCTCATAGAAGAATTTTTGTTTCCTTCATTCCCCTTCCCTATCCTCAATCAAAATATATAGTGTTAATTTGGATAATTTGACATTATGGCTGCACTTTTAGAAAAATATCAATTTTGAATAATATATATATATATATATACTAAAAAAATATAAACCCTTGTTAACACTGTAAGTTTATATTCTAAACATAATTTTTTTAAAAATTGTTGGTAATTTTGCAGTGGCATTTTTACAAGGATGAAAGGAACAACATGGAATGATTTTCAGAGTTAGAATAAAAGAACAAAAAGTGAATGATTGATTTGTTTATCGAGTCCATCATATTTCGGCTATAATGGGGTATCAAGCTTACATGTCTCGGTTAGGTTCACTCAAAACATATTAAGTTATGTGATGGTGACTCAAAATAGATCACTCGTTGTGATGATGACCCAAGACAGACCACAAACAGATTAGGTTTTTGTGATGGTGACTCAAAACATATCATTTGCTGCGCTGGTGATCCAAAACAAATCACTTAATATGATGGTGACCCAAAACAAACTTTGTTTATCAAGTTATTCATTCATGAAACAATTGTTTCCATTCCTCTTAAAATTGACACATCCTCAAGTCTCAACTCCTCTCCATCTACACAAACAACAAATAAGTCTCACAATCTCTTTTCCTCCATCAGGAATATCCCATCCAAGTCAATAACAACTATTACTATTCCAACCTTTGGCCTTATGAATACAGAAGACTGACTAAAAGAAGTTGTTTTCCTTCCACGAAAATAATCTTCATCGGTTCCTTAATTTCTGGACCAAATTCCCATTATTGATATTTTTTTGTTTGTTTGATTTTCATAATAAAAGCAATAAAAAATAAAGAAAGAAAGTATAGTGAAAATGGTGGTAGGATAAAAAAAGAGGTGGTATATTTTTTTTGTCAGAAAAAGGTTGATATTTAGTTCTCCATTTAATTAAAGAGAAATTATAAATGATTACATATTAATGGACAAATGACTTTCCAACATTGACAAAAAAATATGACAAAACGACACCTAATCACAAAATGACCCTTGAACACATGGATTTTTCTTTTAGAGTTGGTTATTGTGGATCACGTGAGTAACGTCCTTTCAACGAGGGGTTAAATGTGTCTTAGGAACTATAGGACTAAATCGTTCCAATTGAGAGTTCATGGATCATTTTATCTCTTAGATGATAATTCGAGGACATTATTCATTAAACCAACTATGATTGTTTCATAAAAGAGAGGAGTGATTTTGATAGGTCGAGACTTGCGACTTCATTGTTGGGAATAATTCACGTGTTGTCTTGGTGGTGTGGCTTTGTTGGCTGCAGGCAAAAAAAGTGTTGAAAAAAATACTTTAGAAAGCTTCAAATTCAATATTCATTCATTCAGGTACTTCGATTTACGTTAAAAGGAAAATAGGTACATATACAGTATACAATACCCACCTCTCTTGAATCCACTGACAATAATTCATCATTTTGTTCCTCAGCTTCGCTTGTCGTCCGTATTAGAATTATTTAGATTTTATTCTAATTCTAATTGTAATCTAACATCAATATTGTGTTTAATTTTCATATAATAATAATTTGGCTGCTTCCGGCCGTTGTTTGTTTTGTTGGTATAAGTAGATGTTTTTTGCTAGAATAAAAGTTTAGGTGAAGAATAGTGATACTTTTTTGGGTTAAGGTACATGTTTTGTTGGGTTTCATGTGCATTAAAATTTTAATAATTTTTTTAATTATTTGCCTCAAATCTCTCGTCTTCTAGAAAAAAGGAATGTAAAAAAATTTATTTTAAACTCTAGTACCTGTACTAATATTATCCGAAAGAAAAAGATACGAGTCAGAATCTTAAACTCGGGTGCGGAGTTCTGACTGAGTGAACTCGGCAGATTTTTCAAACAGTATTATTTTCCGCCATTTCAATTTATCTACTAGCTAGCTAGTAATAAAATCACCAGAAAACATTTTTCAAAAGAAAAAGGAAAAAAAAAAGCCAAAGCACACTCACTCCCACTCTTCTCCTCTCTCTGTAGTGTACTCTTTCATCGTCACTCTTTCAAAAGTACAACCTTCTCTCTCTCCCTCTTTTTCGCAGCTCATCTTCTCCAACCATTTTTCATTTTTCATTTTTCTTTTTCTTCGCCTCTCTCTCTCTCTCTCTCTTACTTTACCTTTTCAGCTTTGGCTTTGCTTTTTGTGCCCCCTCCTTCACAACTTCTCTCTTTTTTTTCCCCCATTTTTTTTATTTATCTTCTTTTCTTTTCCTCTGCTGAAATCTAAGAACCCTAGAAGTAAATTTCTTTCTAAAATTGTTTTTTTCCAGTCTTTCTCTTCACCAGATCTACATTACCCTGCTGCATTCAGCTTACAACCTAAAGATTCTCTCTTTTCTTTCTTTTTTGCCTTTTCTCTCTTTTTTAGCTCACTCTCCCCTTCAGATCGAGTAAAAGCACTTCAATTTTAGCTTAAGAACCTGCATTTTGTGATAGATCCAAGCATGGTCTTTTTCTTCCCTTAATTCTCATACCTAAACTTATTTGCTGGACCTTGCACTTCGTAAGTCCTTTTTAATTTTTTTGAGTTTTATTTTTTGAAATTTTTTTGGCGTAATGTGGTTTATTTTTGGTTGGATTCTTGTCAGTTCGGTAGCTAAGAAAAGTTAGGGGAGTGGGGAGGAAAAGGGCTCTAATTTTTTGTTTTCTTTGATTATTTTTCATATTTAATTTGGTTTTTTAAAGTACTGAAAGAGACACCTTAACTTAAGCAGTGGTTACTGGTTACTGCAGAAGATTGAACATTATGAACGTTTAAAGTCAATAGTTCGTTTTGGTTTTCTTTTCTTTTTTAACCATGTTTTGTCGGTCACCAAACGGGGAATAATCACTTCTCACGTTGCAGTGAAAATGAAATTTAAGAAGGAATTCGGTAACTTATTAAATTTAGTTTGCTTTTGAAGCAACTGGATTTGTTTAAATTTGGTTTAGGAAGCTCAATTA
Source organism: Corchorus capsularis (assembly GCA_001974805.1). Taxonomy (NCBI): domain Eukaryota; kingdom Viridiplantae; phylum Streptophyta; class Magnoliopsida; order Malvales; family Malvaceae; genus Corchorus; species Corchorus capsularis. The sequence continues at coordinate 108,230 of AWWV01011044.1, forward strand.
AGGTAATGAGCACCAAATTAGTTAAAGCTTTGCTGTCTGGTTTCCTTCCCTTTTAGTTTTGCCTGAAATTTTTTAAACAGACAATAATGTGGGGAATTTTCAGTTTTGAGTTTGTTGATTGTTACTTTCATGGAGTTGAATGAAGCATTTGTTTCTTATTTGCTAGAGCTAGTGTTGTAGCTAAAAATGGAGGATCCCGAAGGGCAACTTGGTGAAGATGCGGTGGAAAAGCCTCTAAATTTGGAGAACCAGTTGGCTGCAAGTCCAGCAGAAAGTGTGAATAAGGTCAATAAATCTGGGAAATCAAGTGAAACAGCAGATTCAAAAGTTTCCACACCGACTAATTCAACCAAAAAGAGAAGTGATACTCGAAATGGACCTGATTTAACCTCAGGTTTTGCCAGATCAACTATATCTTCATCTCTGCGATCATCAAATTCTGTTGCAGTAACCAGAAGAAACAGCACGGGTGGCGTGCCTGAGAAGTCATCAGTCTCTAATGCAAGACCCCAGAATAATGCTAGTACTACTGTCGGCAAGAAACCCACCACTCCTTCAGCTACTGAGTCAGTTAGGCGGTCTCTACCGGAACTCAGAAGAAGTTCACTGCCGTCACCTGCAACAAAACCCACATCCCGAACAAGCCTTTCAGAGACTAGGAAGTCTGTTCCAGTATCACCGGTGGGTCGAAGTTTAAGTACATCGACGGCATCTGATACAAGTATACAAAAGGCAGTGAGAAAGTCCATTGTAAAGCCAGCATTATCGGCCTCCTCTTCTTTGAAAAAGACTACTTCTTCCTCAGTGGACAGCACTGCCAGTAGCACAAGTAGAAAGACAATCTCAAAGGTTTCTTCTCCAAGCACTCGATCACCTACAGTTTCCAGTGGTTTAAGAGCCGGGTCCTTGTCATCATCTTTGGATAGGAGTTCTAGTTTATCTGGGCGGAAGAAACCAGCGACCCCTGAAAGTAGAGATTCACGTTTCATTGTTCTCCCACAGGTGGAGATAAAAGCTGGTGATGATGTGGTAAGAATATTTATCATACCAGACCGTGTGTGATGGTATGCATCAATTTGTTAGTACTTTCCTCAATCTAGATGCGGTTTACCCTTTGCTTCTAGAACTACCTAGTCTTCTGCTTTCTAGGATTTGATCTCCAAGGGCCACTGTATTAAGGATGAATAGAGAACGTGATGTCCAGTATGTTTCAGTGATATTGCTTTTATGTTGATTTTGACATGTTATAATTGCACTTTGGCACACTATAAGATTGTTCTCCATACTCAAAAACTGCTATAGTTATCCCTGACATGCTTGTCGAACTACCAAGTCTGCTTTGTAGGATTTACCTTATGCAAGTGACCATTGTAAGAATGATTGTAGAAAAAAAGGAACTCATCTTGGTGTCAACCATGTTTTAGTTGTATTGCCTTTCTGCTGATTTGCTCTTGTATAAATAATGGCTTACTAGGATGATTTATAGCTATAGCTCAGGCGTACATAAGATGAGCTGATTAACCCATTCTAAGCGGATATCTACCCATCATTTATGCTGTTTTTCTCCTATGGTTTTTCATGTCATCTTTCTTCTGGCTAAGCTTCTAATTGATTAAGTTCTGTTTCCACAACGCATTATCAGAGATTGGATCTTAGGGGACATAGAGTGCGCAGCCTCAATGCTAGTGGCTTGAACTTGTCACCAAATCTAGAGGTAAAGTAATTCTTTATCAGACATACTAATATAAATGCATCCCATTTTATCTGAACTTTTGTTGTCATGTAATGCTAGTCTCTCAGACAAATTCCTTTTCCTTTTTTTCTCTACATGTAAAATCCCTGCAAAACTTCTATGTAATTTAGGTCTGGTAAAAAGACTTGTCTCTTTGGTTGCTAGTGTATGACTTCTGTGTATTGTTAATTGTTTGGGTGATTCAGTATTCTTTAATTTTAGATCTTATTTGTTGAGAAAATGACATTAGCCCTACTTGCGTTCAGACTGCGAGCCTGGATTTTAAATTTGTTATCAATCTTTTGATAAATTTTGTTTCCTAAAAGTTTAATAACTGTAAAGCATGTGTGTGCTCATGATTATTATCTTGGAATAAATTTGAGGCATGGATGAGGGAACCTAAGAAGCCATGTAATATCAGTCTGAAATGGGCTGGACTATATGATGAGATCAGAACATTGTGAAGTTTTTCTGAATCTTCTGTTAATCCTCTTACGAGTTCTTTTATCTGGCAGTTCGTTTATCTCAGAGACAATCTCCTATCAACACTGGAAGGAGTTGAGATATTGACACGAGTAAAGGTCTGTTAATTTGTGAATTACAAATTTTTGTCTCTCATCCCCTAAGAAAAGCACATAATAAGTTATTTCTTGTACTTATGAATAACTCGGTGATTGATTTTAGGCTAAATTCTTTCCAGGTTCTTGATTTGAGCTTTAATGATTTTAAAGGGCCTGGATTTGAACCTCTTGAGAATTGCAAAGCCCTACAGGTTTGCCTTTCCTGTATACTTCTTTCTTGAGTGCCAAGAGTGAATTTTGGTGTCTTTCATGCATTGAAGACCTAATATGTTTATTGCTTGTGTAGCAATTATATCTTGCTGGGAATCAAATAACCTCACTTGTGAGCTTACCTCAGCTTCCTAACTTGGAGGTATCTCTTAAAGTAGTGCCTATTTTGATGATCACGCTCCATGATTTACGTTTTATTATGGCCTTCTAATGTTTGCACATTTTTTTTTAAAAAAAATCCCCCTCTCTAGTTTCTCTCTGTTGCTCAAAACAAGTTGAAGTCTCTTTCAATGGCAAGTCAACCTCGACTACAGGTTTGTTTCCTGTTGAGATCATTTGCTTATTATTGGTTGTTCACTTGTTCTTATTATAAGTTGATGCTTACTTTATGCTGTATAGATATAATTTGTTTTGCATTTTTTTTGGTCGAAATTTGTTTTGTATTTGCTTGTACAGGTTTTAGCTGCCAGCAAAAACAGAATATCAACTCTAAAAGGTTTCCCTTATCTTCCTGTCCTTGAGGTTAGTTAGTGCTAAGAGTTTGTATATAAATTGGTGTATGCCCCACAATGTGTTTTCTGATTATGATGTGCTGCAGCATTTGCGAGTGGAGGAGAACCCTATCCTTAAGATGCCTCACCTAGAAGCAGCTTCCATTTTGCTTGTTGGTCCTACCTTGAAGAAATTTAATGATAGAGGTACTATTACTTTTGGTATATCTATATATTAGTTTAGGAAGTCCAAAATATATATTTTTCCTTTTTATGAGTAACTATTACTTAACAGGATAAAAAAAAAATGTTTTGACCATGTATAAGCTAGTTTGCATCAATGTTCCTTTGGGATTGATATGGGATATTTTCATAGATCTTTCCCGAGATGAGCTGGCACTTGCAAAGCGTTATCCTGCACAGACAGCTTTGTGCATCAGGGATGGTTGGGAGTTCTGCCGTCCAGAACATGCAGCAGGTTTGTATTTTGTTATAGGCTACCTATCATCATTTGCTCAACAAATTGTTGGGGGCAACAGCTAGAGTTTCAATAGTGTATTGAGCTTGTATTTCATATTTAGTATTTTAATGCTACAAAAGTTGTTAAATATATGATGTTTACTTGTTTTGGGAGGATGCAATTCCGGTGGATTTAGGGAGAATATGATTTACAAATCTAGTAGCATGCGGTTTATGTCATTCCAGCAATAGGTACATATTGCAGCATAGTAGCATGTGATGTTTATGTGTATTTTAATATATGGTTTTGTAAGCAGACTCAACATTTCGCTTCCTGTTTGAGCAATGGAAGGATCATTTTCCTCCTGGTTATCTTCTTAAAGAGGCTTCCATTGACAAGCCTTTTGAAGAGGATGCTTGTCGCTGCCACTTTTCTTTTGTTCAAGAGAGCACCCTTAGCAGTGATCTAGATATAATCTTAAAGTATAAATGGTTTCTGGGTGAGAGAACACTTTCGAACTTCACTGCTATTCCTGATGCTGATGGGGAGGTGACTGATTCTTGCTAGACTTTTTTTTTCTTTTTTTTTCCTTGTTAATTAGGCCTTCCATCTTATGTGTTATAATGACGTCTATTTTTCCTTATATTTTCTGAACTAAATTATTTCATGGTATCTAGGTTTACTGGCCAAAGCATGAAGACATAGGTAAAATTTTGAAGGTGGAATGCACTCCTGTTTTAGGGGAAACTGAATATCCTCCAATCTTTGCCGTATCGTCTCCAGTTGCACGAGGTATAAGCCTTTGCCATGTCATATTAAGTTTTCCTTGTCTGCATCTCATTTAGCTTAAGTGCAAACTTGATGATTTTAAAATTGTGGTTACAAACTCGTGCCATAGCCACAATTTGCTTCTCCGTTGTGCAATATGCCTTGATGCATGTGCATGGGGACAGTAGAATCTCTGTGCATGTATGTGGATGTCTATTCAAATGCACATTGTCAATGGATTTCTTCATTGTGTACAAACCTATCTTACAGTAAGCTTACCTCTCTGCCTTGTGTAGGAAATGGAATCCCAAAGGTTGTAAACCTTGAAGTACACGGAGAACTGGTGGAAGGTAGCATTATCAAAGGTCATGCTAAGGTTGCATGGTGTGGTGGGACACCTGGGAAGGGCGTTGCTAGGTAAAAATGCTTCATATGCTGGGAAGCATATGCATATGCTTGCTTGGGTGGATTTGTTGTTTTAAATGAAACATTATGAATAATGACTTGTTTGTTGTCTACAAATTTTAGCTGGTTGAGGAGAAGGTGGAACAGCAGCCCAGTGGTAATTGCTGGAGCAGAGGATGAAGAGTACCGATTGACGATAGATGACATTGACTCCAGTTTGGTTTTTATGTATACACCAGTCACAGAAGAAGGTGCCAAAGGGGAGCCTCAATATAAGTATACAGATTTCGTAAAAGCAGGTATGTGGGACAGAAATCTTTGTATATCATGTTCTTCCAGCTTTGGTTTACTTTAATTTTCTTTGTTAAATACATTACTGAAGTGAAAATGATTTCTTTCTTCTAGCAGATAACTTATTTTATAGCGGTTCTATGTATTTGTATTAGTTGGTTCACATAGTTGAATGCATGTATGCTACATGTTATTATATTACTGTGGCATTGTTCTAAGGACATAAGATGTCTTCTAGAAGCCTTGGCATCTTTGTGATTAGAAATTGAGAGTTAGTTTTGCATTTCTGTTGAGTCTGCTCCTCTGTTCCTTTGATTTTACTGTTAAACAAGGAGATTTTAAGTTGAGCACTTCAATTAAATGTTACGGGGAGTATAGCTTATGCCCTATTGTTCCTCTTCTTTCATGCTCTTCTTCTTCTTGTTTGTTTGTTTGTTTTTCTTTTTCCCCAATTTTAAATGTTTAATGATTATGATCATGCTAGCAGCTCCTCCATCTGTGAGTAATGTACGCATTATTGGAGATGTTGTCGAAGGAAATGTCATCAAAGGAGCTGGCAATTACTTTGGAGGAAGAGAGGGTCCCAGCAAGTTTGAGTGGTTACGTGAGAATAAGGAGACTGGGTTCGTACACTTTTTTCCCCCATGACTATGAGTACTTTGGAGCATAATTAAATAAATTTTCTCCTTTGGTTTTGTTTAAAAGTCAAAGTTAATCATGGGTATTCCATTTACACACATACAGACTCTTTATTCTAGTGTGGATAGATAACTTCATGAGCATTTCCTTATCTTTATGGCTGGATTCTTTCTATTTCAGTGGCATTGTTTCCAATGAGTTCCATCTATCTTCTTAGTGGATATATATTTTGTACAGTTTGTTATTTTGCCTTATTCCATAAAAGTATATTGTCCAACTAGAATCTCTACTGTTTATCTCTGTGTATTCTTTCTGCTGCATGGATATCACTTATGAAGCACTCGCTTATCTTGATGAAAATACTTCTAGGGACTTTTATTAAGCATTGTTTTCATACTGTTTTGTTATGTTACCTTATTATATTTTATATTTTTCACACACCCTTTTACTGAAATTTCTTGACAGAGACTTTTTGTTGGTGACAAGTGGTACACCTGAGTATACTTTGACCAAAGAAGATGTTGGGCGACGCTTGGCCTTTTCATATATACCTATAAACTTCGAGGGTATGTCCATGTCCCCCTTCCTTGAAGTTTTTCATGCTTGTTTACCATCATAAAAACTTTAAATTGTATGGTAAAATGGTGTATCCACACTTTTCAGGACATGAAGGAGAATCTGTGTCCGTAGTCTCTGGTACAGTGAGGCAAGGTATGCTCATTAATGTTTTATATTTCAAGGTTATTTTTGTTTTATGATTATCTGTTTATTAAACTGGTAGTAGATCCATAATAAAAAAGGTTCATTAATTTTGTAAACTTGGATCAACTTCTTTCAGCAACTCTCAGGTTGCTTTTAGGAGTGGATAAATATATCCTCTTTATTGTATGTAACCAACCAGACAACAGACTCTGTTGCAACATATGGCTGACCTTCTCTATCATTATTAGCTGTTAAGGACACCACTGCAGTAGTACTCCTTTCAAATAATTTAAGAACTATCACATTTCTAGGCCTCAGCTTCTTGAATGTACCCCCAAAATAATAAATTTTACTTTGTGTTGTGAGGCACTGTCATCTGCTTATGCTGTTTCTTCTTATGTTCCAAGCTCGCTTACTGTTTATGCTTTACTGTCTTATGCATACAACATTCCCACTTGAGACAAGAAATTTTTGCTAATCAAAATTTCATTCTTAGAATTGTTATAGAGGATTATTAATTCTTAGTCAGCATAAATTCTAATTACCACTTGTTTTCCTGATATTGATTTCCTTTGCTTTGACTCATTTATTATTATTATTTTAATTTTCAGCTCCCCCGAAAGTAACAAATGTTAAGATAATTGGCGATCTGAGGGAGAACAGTAAGATTACTGTGACTGGTATTGTCACGGGAGGTACTGAAGGTTCAAGCAGAGTACAGTGGTTTAAGTCAAATTTTTCAACATTCAATGCTGAGAATGACCTTGAAGCAATGAGTACATCGAAGGTTGCTAAGGTTGGTGGTGATTAGAACATCTGTGCATGTAATCTATCTATATCCTACTTGTATCCTTGATGCAAATTCTTAGTCCAGCTTTGATCTTCTTTTAAGGCATTCCGCATACCTTTAGGAGCAGTTGGCTATTATATCGTTGCAAAATATACTCCTATGACTCCTGACGGTGAATCTGGTGAACCGGTATTTGTTATATCAGAAAGAGCAGTGGAGAGTAAGTAGACTATTTTCTTGTTTTTGTGCTTATTTTGTTGTCTTTTTGGCTTTCACAATTCACTTATCTGATTTATGTACAAGTGTTTATATATATATTTATTTTCTGTACAGCTCTTCCCCCAAGCCTAAATTTCTTATCAATCACGGGTGAATATACTGAAGGTGGTATACTGACAGCATCATATGGCTATATAGGCGGTCATGAAGGAAAAAGTATATACAATTGGTACCTTCATGAGGTATACATTTCTCTTTCCCATGGTAGTAATTTGGTTTTTAGTCTACTCCAAATATTGAGTTTTTATTTCAAACGTGTGTCAAGTTTGATCACTCTTTTGATCTTTATATCTCTTTGTTAACAAGAAGAAGAAAAGGAGTAAAAAAGAGAAGAGGTAAAGATGGATATTGCACTGCAACATCAATAAAAGAGAAACGCAGTAAATGCATTCAAACTAAGTTTATTCATGAATTTGGTTCTTACTAACTTCTGTGTTTTGGAATCTGTAGGTTGAAAATGACACTGGTACTTTGATTCGCGAGGTTTCTGGGCTTCTTCAGTATCGTGTAACCAAAGATGCAATTGGTAAATTCATCTCCTTTGAATGTACACCAGTACGTGATGATGGGATTGTAGGCGAGCCAAGAACTTGCTTCGGACAAGAACGTGTTCGTCCTGGTAATTCCTTATCTTTTATCTCAATATTTATTTATTTAAACTCTAATAGTATTATCATATCCTATCTCATCCTTTCTTCATCCAACCTATTAAATGTTAACTGATTGAACTTTTCTAATCAATAGTGAAAAGTACTATGTAATTTTTTACTTTAGTGAAGAACAATCATGAAATTAGAGAAAGTGGCACTTGAGAAGTTTGTTGTTTAGGACTGTAAGATTGTTTCACCTGCTTTGGTTGCTTTGTGCTTCTTTTGGGATATGGTCTAGAGTGTAATAGATTGATTTAAAGGAGTATATTCAATGTAGTACCATCTTAATATGTTATTTTTCTAAATGTCATCCTATGGTACTGTACTTATTCTGTAACTTAACATGTTTATAAGATGCTTATTGTTATGCTTTGCTATGCTTCGTAAATAACTTTGGATGTTGTATAGGATGTATGAAGAAACTTTTATTGGATGAAATTTGGTGCTATTGCTATCTGATATGTGATTCTTAGAATATGCATTTTCTGGCAAGCACATAGCATACCACTTGACATGTCAAGTCTACCTTTTCATATAGTGGAGTGTTTTATTTCCATCAACTAAGCCCTTTGGCTTGTTTTTCTGCTTTCATAAGGAGAATGTAATGTGGTACATTCATGGTTTTTAAATTTGGAATAACTGAATTTAGCTCTTAAGCTGAGTGTTTATTGATGATCAGGAAGCCCAAGATTGCTTGCTCTGCAAATTACTGGAAATGCTGTTGAAGGAACTATTTTGAGTGTTGACAAAAAGTACTGGGGTGGTGAAGAGGGAGATTCAATTTTCCGCTGGTTTCGGGTAATTATTTGACTATACTAGATGTCTGTAAATGTTTTCTCTTCTTATTCAGATGCTGCATGTATAAAACATTGCTTGTAAAGCACATGAAATAACTAAGCTGAAATAGATAAAACACTATTTCACTACTTTCATGTTAGTGCTATATAGAATTTTATTTCCTCTTTCTATGTTTATTATTCAAGAATTTCTATATGCAGACTAGTTCAGATGGTTCGCAATGTGAGATTCGGGGAGCTGATGCCTCATCCTATATGCTGTCAGTTGATGACATTGGCTTCTTTATTTCAGTCTCATGTGAGCCTGTGAGAAGTGATTGGGCTCGTGGTCCCATTGTTCTTTCTGAACAAATTGGGCCTATAGTAGATGGTATAAAGTTGACTTTTTAAGATTTTTCTAAAAAGTTCTTAGCTGCTTTTCTTCATTGATTTGTTTACCTATTGGTCTACTGAGATTTCAGTCACGAAAAATGGAAACAGATGTAATCTGGAATTAAAATTGAAATGCAGGCCCCCCTACTTGTCAGTCTCTGGAGTTTCTTGGATCAATGATGGAGGGGCAACGATTGAGCTTCATTGCTTCATATACCGGAGGGTAAATCTCTTGATGAAATGCCTTCACTTTGTCTACTGCTTGTAGTAAACAGACATTGTCAAACTAAAATTCAATGTCTTTTCTTCAGGGAGAGGGGAGATTGTTTCCATGAATGGTTTAGAGTGAAGAACAACGGGGTCAAGGAGAAACTGAGTTCTGATGGTGAGCAAATTTTATCGATTGTTAACTAGGATTTTCTAAATAGCCTTTTGAGGTGCAAGTCTAATATTCTTCCATATCTTCTCAGAGTTTCTGGATTTAACTCTTGACGATGTGGGAAGAAGAATTCAACTTGTTTACACTCCAATGCGCAAGGATGGAGCAAAAGGGAATCCTAGGAGCATAATATCGGATGAGATCTCTCCTGGTAAGCTGTACCTACTTATGAAGTTTTCAACTTGTGCCTGTAAAGCTGTTCACATTTATTTTGTTCTTTTCCTGTATGAATATAAATAACTTCTGTTACACAGGAATGAAAGACAAAAGGATTTTGTTAACTAGAAAGATCCTTGATCAGTCAAGCTAGTTATAAGAGATAGAAGTCATACATTGCTCAGTAACCAGTCAAATATTGGTAGTAGAAACCGATATGTTTATATTCTTTCTAATGGAAAGGAACTCAAGATTTGGAGAGGAGTACACTAGGAATACAGCTCGGTCCCCTCTTTTTTGCTTTTCAGTATTTCTGTTCTCATTATAATAAGTCAGATCAGATTATTGCATTTTTGGGGGGAAATACTCACAGCCAATCAGCTTAAGAATTTTAGAGACTTTTAAAGCTAAATGCCTTTTGTTAGACACTTTTAAAAGCAAATAAATTCCTCAAAAATTGAGCAAGTTTAATTACACTGTAGTCCTCTTGATTCAATCTTGACTGCATCATCATTAGGCTATTCAAATTCTATACCCTTTCAAGTTGACATGCTAAAAATATGTAAAGATTTTTTGGTTCTTAGTTAAATTCATTTGCTGTTTGTATATAATAACCATTCTCAGCATTTTTATTGTTTGTTTATTTAATATCTGGAGAAATGATACCATGCTTATTGCCCTTACTGCACCAAAATTTTCTTGTATCAGCGGACCCAGTTGGTTTAGACCTTGTCATTCCTGATTGCCATGAGAATCAGGAGGTCATCCCACAGAAAACATATTTTGGTGGACGGGAAGGTGCTGGAGCATATACTTGGTACAGAACAGATGTTAAACTAAATGGGTCAGCATTGACAGATATATCTAGTTCTTCTGAAGTTGTCATGTGTGCTCAAACATTGTAAGTTGAATATGATGTCATTAGTTGCAGGGTATCCGAGTTCATTCTGCTTCTGTAAATGAATTCTTATTAACATCTGCTACTTTGGCAGCTTGTATACTCCATCACTTGAAGATGTGGGTGCTTATTTAGCACTGCAGTGGGTACCAACTCGTGTTGACGGCAGATGTGGAAAGCCATTAATTGCAATTTCCGACTCACCAGTTTTCCCTGGTATGGTTTTATTTTTCACTTCATATATTTTTGCTTCATAGTATATGCTTCTGCCAATTAAAATCTTTTATTAAACATTAATTTATCACAGTAGACTTTCCAGTATCTATTCAAGGTTATAAACCTTTTGTTGAGGTTGAATGGCTTTGAGTGTCCATATTATTTGAAGATGCTGCATTTGTTATTTCTCGTAAATAATTTCTTTAATGCATTAAATCAAAATAATATTGCAGCACCCCCAGTAGTCTCTAGTGTTCGTGTGGAAAAGCTGGCTTCCGGGATATATTCTGGGGAGGGAGAATATTCTGGTGGATACGAAGGATCAAGTCTCTTTAGTTGGTACAGAGAAACTAACGATGGAACAATCACTCTCATAAATGGGGCTAACTCTAAAGCTTATGAGGTCACTGATGAAGATTACAACAGCCGTTTGTTGTTCGGGTAAGTGTTTTATTATACTCCTTTAACTGGAAAAGTAAGTATTATCTGAGTAAAGCGTTAATTATGTGGTCCTTACGAATAAGTTCCCTAAAAATGATGTACTTAACTCACTGCTTATGTCTCCTTTTTTCTTTTTCCTTTTTTTTCCTATTAGAAATTTGTTGAATGCTTAATTAAGACATAAGGTGTTTTCTGTTATGTACCAAAATGTAATAATCCCCATGAAAATTGATGGGGCTAACTGTAAAACTTATGAGGCCACTTAGGCATGTTAGACAGTCATTTGGAGTTTAGGAAATATTTAATTATACTCCATTACTCCTTTTGCTAGAAGGTTTGGTGTTGTCTAAGAAAGGTGTTAATCATGTGGTCCTTAATAATTTTCCTGAAACCATGATGTATCTTTCTGTGTTTAACTTTAAAATTACTGCTTATGCCGTGTTTGTTTCTACTAGAAATTTGTTGCGTGTGTGCATTTTTGTTTTGTGAGGGAAAATTTTGTTGAATTTTAAACGAACACATACTGAGTTTTTCTTTTGTATAAAATACCTATTAACCTCAAATTGATCTCGAAATGATTAGAGACCATATTGCTTAGATTTTAGCTGTACTTATTCATTTTAAGCTGTTGAATGCTTCTTTCAGGTACACACCAGTTCGTTCAGATTCAGTTGTTGGAGAACTTAGGCTGTCTGAACCAACTGAAATTGTTCTACCTGGTAAGTGAAGTATTTGCATTTGTTTCTTGGGAAGGGAAAAGTTATTAAAATAGAAATTTCAGGAGGGTGCAAATGTATGGAGTTTGAGAAGATTTTAGAATTCCATCTTAAAATTCTCTTCTTTATTGTTATCTATTGTCCCATCTGGTCTAGTCCTGCTATTGTTGCTCCTTATTCTCTGTTCCAAAAATGTGAGTTATGATTTCAAGGGTGTCTATTGAGGCCTGAATTTTACAAGATGCCCTACTTGTGTTACTTATCAAAGTTATAAATGTTCCTCCCAGTGACTAACTAGTGCTAGCACTTTTTTATATTTGTGAGTGGAGAGTATACCCGAGCATAAAATTTCTATTCAATCCGCCACCCTCCCCTATCAATTGAGTACATCCTAGTTGATGCTAAGTACAAGATGTTTATTTATTTTTGCAACATGGAAAACATTATTTGATTCGAATTGGAAAAATTTCTTCCCTTCAGAGCTTCTAATGGTAGAGATGCTTGCTCTCACCGGAAAGGCAATAGAAGGTGATGTACTAACTGCTGTTGAAGTGATTCCAAAAAGTGAAATTCAACAAAGCATTTGGAGCAAGTACAAGAAAGATGTCCGCTACCAATGGTATTGTCCACATCATACTTGATCTGTTAAGATCTTAAAGCAATCGGTGTTGCTTAAAAGTTTTTAATTGTATTGCTGTCATTAATTCTATTAATATAAAAGAATTGTGAAGGGAAGCCGTTTTGAAGCATTAAAAAGCTTTGAACATGAACAAGGCAATAACAATACTTTTTTCCCCTTCACGTCAGCAGTTTTTATTACATCTTTCAAATGTTTATGTGACATAAGGGATCGCGCAGGTTCTTCACACCAGGAACTGGAGATAGTAAATCCTTTGAGCCATTGCCATCACAGCGTTCCTGCTCTTTCAAAGTTCGCTTTGAGGACATTGGTAGATGCCTAAAATGTGAATGCATCGTGACGGATGTGTTTGGAAGGGCAAGTGAACCAGCATATGCTGAGACTGCGCCTGTATTGCCAGGTTTTGCATTTCACATCCCTCTCTTTATTCAGTCCAAGAGGGAAATTTTCTCACGCTTAACAAATTTTATGGCCATTTCTCTTCCAGTCATCTAACTTCATTCATCATCCTTAGCAAATTATCTTTTTGGAGTGTTGGAGTATTTTCTGAAGGGTGTTCAAGATTAATTTTAAAAGTTGTTTAGGTAAATAGGTCTAAACAGGTGCTTGCCTCTGTAGGGAGAGGTAACTAGCATAAGTTAAAAGATTGAAGATTGAAAGGCGTCTTATTTAAGAATTTATTAATGATGTCTTCAATATTAAGCCTCAATCAGTGATTTATTCTTTCCATCTGTTCTTGTACTTAATACTGGAAGTTTTGTTTATCTTCAGGGATTCCTAGAATTGATAAGCTAGAGATTGAAGGGAGGGGTTTTCACACCAATTTATATGCTGTACGTGGCAATTATACCGGAGGAAAAGAAGGAAAAAGTAAAATCCAGTGGCTGAGATCAATGGTTGGCAGTCCTGATCTTATCTCCATACAAGGTATGCTAAATCCTTTTGTCTGCTAAGGATTTTAGGTATTGGCAAGCTTGGTTGGTTGAAGTTTCCAATCAGTGGATGCCAACAGAACTTATTTTTGCCTGTTTCCGGTCGAAAGTTGAGACTCTAAATTTTTTAGTGGAGGACTTTTTGTTTGAAGCATAGACTGGAGATATTCTCTTGAATTAGGGTTAATATCAATGAAGTGGGGGAAACATAATTAAATTTATCCTGGATTACTTTTTAAGTTTGATGTTAGTTTATCAAGTGTGGTACGAACTGTTTTTCAGCTACATTCTTGAGCTTCGATATCTATTTTCTAAATTAAGTTGGTCGATTGGCATTAGAATCTGTGAGAAAGGGGAAAATTGATGTTAGCTTATGAAGGCTATACTTACTGCTGTACCTAAGCAGATAGATTGGCTTGCATCCTGCAAATGAAATTTGGTAATGAACGCACAGAAAAAGGTCTTCTGTGTTGTCATATCAGTGGGCTCAGTGAGTGGGGTACCCTGATTGTAGTTGAAAGAGCTACCTTTGGCTTTGTCTTGTATGGAGTTGCTGAAAAGGAGAATCAAAGGATACCATAAATAGTGTTGGCTATATACTGCAGCTTTAAGCTTCCTTTCTTAGGATATTAAACTTCTCTTATTAGCAATTTTATTAACTGAATTTTTAAAGCACTATGTCGAGGTTCCAGTATATATATATGGTCTGACAGATTGACTGATGCTGCAGGTGAAACGGGGAGGATGTATGAAGCTAATGTTGATGATGTGGGGTACAGGTTAGTGGCTGTTTATACTCCAGTAAGAGAGGATGGCATTGAGGGACAACCTGTTTCTGCATCAACAGAGCCAATTGCAGTTGGTAATTCTGAAGTTCCCCTTCCCTTTTTTTTCAGTAAATAATTATTACTGGTATTATATTATATTGTAACCATGATGTTCAATAAAGTACGTCAAATGAACAGCTTTTATTACCAGAAACCCAGATTTCATTTTTTAGCCAGAACTTAAATGTTTTGTTTGAGCATTGTCTCAGTTTTCATCTTGCTTCAAAATGCTTTTAAAGCATAATTATATATTACTATATGTCTAACTTATATTGTTCTAAAAAATGCTTAAATGAAAGTGTGTTCATAGTTTTTCATCAGTTCAGATAATATTTCATCGATTTTGTGGTCTTAGATAACTTTTCTAAGTCGAATGTTATCATCGCTTTATTTGGGTTTACCTGGTCTTAGATAAGTTTTCATGCATCTATTCTTAGTAATTAGGTCTGGATGAGTTAGATATGTATACTGTTCTACAACAAAGGCTAATTTTGACATTGTGAAGGTTTTGTGCACTGGTTGTACATATTTTTCTTCAACTTTAATGTATTCTGTGTCTATGCTTTTGTTTATATGGGCATTGTCTAAACTGCAGAGCCCGATGTTTATAAAGAAGTGAAACAGAGGATTGATCTTGGATCTGTGAAGTTTGAGGTGAGATCATTATTTCCCTTGTTTACTATCGATGTGTATTAACTTCTCTTACTTAACCAACTCATGTTTTGTTATTGATGCATCCTCATATTTTTGTTATTGATGCTTCCTTTTTATTTTTTACATTAGATGTATGTCAATTTAGAAAAGTTATTAACTAACAAACCAAATGAAGGAGTGAAAAGTAGACAATTAACTAGAAATATAAAAAGAAAACATAAAATGAAGAGAATATAACTTGACAGATAGACCGGCAAACTTTGTTTTTACTTTTCAATTTCCTAGACTTACTGCTTGCATCTCTGGATCAGGTACTGTGTGACAAGGACCGCAATCCCAAAAAGGTTGTTATCCAATATTCTCTCTTTTCATTCTAATATGTCCTTATTCTATTTCAAAATAGAAAGTAAAATGATCTATTTTTATCCTTGTTATATAATGCAGGTTCCAGGAGAAGGGTGTCTTGAGAGAAGAATCCTGGAAATTAATAGAAAACGAGTCAAGGTTGTGAAGCCAGGATCGAAGACTTCCTTTCCTACCACTGAAATACGTGGAACCTATACTCCTCCTTTTCATGTAAGTTTGTTTCTTGATAGAGCTAGTTTTATATCTCTGGTGGACAAAGGCAATCCAAAGAATTTACCTTTAGGCTTTAGTTGGTCCATAAATTTGAGGATCAAATGAATAGATAAACTCCATTCAAGGACCTCTAACATTTCTGACTAAAAAGAAACCATTTTTCATGAAACTAAAATTACACTAACTTTTAGTGTTGTTGGATTGTCCATCAAGATTCAATACTTGATGGCTAAAACAAGTAATTGGGAGTAGCCCTCTTGTGATACTTTTTTTGAGATTTGATGAAAAAGCTCGCCCTCTTGTGATACTTGAATCACCAAATGAAGCATCTAGCTTCAATTCTATTAATTCTTAACAAATTAGTAGTCGCGATTTGTGAGGGTCGTTCTAGCTAGAGTGTGAAATTTCAGACCATTCAATACTTGTCAGCATAGAAAGCTTTGAGTTCTAGTAGTAGTACTTTATTTTTCATATGATCTGAAGTGTTGAAGCCGTGACAGGTGGAGACTTTCCGTAATGACCAACGCCGACTTAGGATTGTGGTGGACAGTGAGAACGAAGTAGACCTGATGGTGCACTCACGACACCTCCGGGATGTTATCGTTCTTGTGATCCGTGGTCTTGCTCAGCGGTTTAATAGTACATCTCTCAACTCTCTACTCAAGATAGAGACATAAGTTTAGTCAGAACTCAAACTCAAAAAAGTATTTCACTATAGGTGTTGTAGGCCTGTGTGCTCTCACCAAAGTTTTTGTTTTTTTTGGGGTTCGTGCCATTCTTTTTAGGTGTCATTGTCATTGCCATCTTAATTATCAATATTGTGCAGTTTCACACTTTCAGCGTCCAGAGCATTGGAAGAGGTGGTGTCACTTTGTGTATATCATTATTTGGATGATTGTTATATTCTAATCTATTGGCAAGATTATTTTTTTTCAATCTTCGGCCAGATTCCCCCTTGTCCCTAAGTTAAGTTTTTAGTTTATTATTTTTTTAATAAATGTAGACAGAAAGTAGTATGCTTGAGCCTTAAAGCCTTATTCGACGAAGTAGTAGGATCATATTCTTGCCCTAAACTTTTGTGTTAAACTTAGTAACTTACGCTTTGAATGTGTAAATTGAAAAAAAATATATTAATTTGGTTCTCACTGTTCTCTTTGAAAAAAAAAAAGAATTCATATCTTTTAATGTTATGCAATAATAACAAATTACATTACATTCTCTCTTCTTTTTCTTTTTTTTTTTGAGAGAAACATTACATTCTAATTAAACAATAAAAGATGTACCTTAGCAAGAAAGAAAAAGACAATAAAAGCCTTAACAAATCTATATAGAGTAACATCTATGAATCCTTCTAAGGCTAACATCCTCAAAGCAAAGGTAAAGAAATCAAGTGGCTTCAGATGCTCCGGGTCGTCCCTCCTCAATATTAGTTGTGGATGCTCCTTGTTGTCCCTCCTATGTATTAGATGTGGATGCTCCCCCCTGCTGTCCCTCATCATTAGTTCTGGATGTTTCCTGTTGTCCATCCTCAATATTACTTGTGGATGTTCCATGTTGTCCATCCTCAATATTTCTTGTGGATGTTCCCTCATGTTCCTCCTCAATATTAGTTGTGGATGCTCCATGTTGTCCCTCCTCGACATCGGCCGTTCTCGTATTCTCATGAGCTGCATCATAAGAAGCATGGAGAGCGATAAAAACATAATACACCACCAAGATCAGTGTCCAAATCCCAAACCTAATAAACGCGTCCTTATCAATTGAACCCATGATGAACAAATTAATGGCAAATGAAGCTGATGGCAACCATGGAACCAATGGAACACCCCAAGATTTAGGTTTCTTCTGGAGCTTAATCAAAAGTTGTAACCCAAGCGTCCCACCAAACCATATCAAAAGAGCAACAACATGTCCAACCCATCCACCATTTCCAACTGCCCAATAAACTGAATTACCAATCGAAGATCCTACTATAAGCACCAACATTGCAATCATCCTGTCTTTTTGGGACCCTGTTGTTTCATCTCGGACATAAAAACGCCTAACTAAAAGTGCCAACGCAACAAGTGAGAAAATGAACAATGTGGCTAAGGAAAGAAGGTTTGACAGAACTTCCAGCTCTGTAAACAGCGCGACGACGGAGTTTATGCAAGTCATCACAATTGAAGCATTGAGAGGAGTCCCGGTTCGTTCATTGACTTTGGCTAGGAATGGTGGAGCCATATGGGTACGACCAATATGTGTGAAATACCGAGCTTGACCTAATAAATTGGATAGCAAAACTTCGTCATGCCTTTGAGTGCACCAAATGCAACAATGTATTGAGCCCATGATAACCCTCTCTTATTAAAAGCTATAGTAAATGGTGCATTGATATCTACTTCAGTATACGATTGCATGAACACCAAAGTTGTTGATAGACTGCAATAAATCACTATAATAACCAACATGGAACCGATTAACCCAATAGGAACATCTCGGCTTGGTTTTTTCGTCTCTTCCCCAAGAGTTGCCACTCCATCAAACCCAACATAAGCGAAGAAAATAATTGAGGAAGCTTTTAATATGCCACGGATGCCATTGGGGGCGAAATCGGAAAAATTTTCGGTGTCGGCTTTGGTTAATCCGGCAATGACAATGAATGCCAAAACTACTAAATGAATAATGGTGGCAATAGAATTGAACCTTGAGGATCCTTTAACACTGAGACATGCAGCGACGCAAATGACTGCCGAAATGACAATTGCAATTGGGTCTAAATAGTTGTAATCGTGTGGAAGCGATGGGACGTGAATTCGGAAGTCATTTGGAGACTTGTTGAATAAAGTAGCCAAATAAGAAGTCCAAGATCTTGAAACACTGGCACCCGCCACGACGTACTCGAACAGGATGTTTCCGGCGGCTATGAAGGCGACGAGATCGCCGAGTTCGACTCTGAGATACGTGAATGAGCCGCCAGCGACGGGTAATTCGACGCAGAATTCGGTGTAGCACATGACTGCGAGCATGGCGGCGAAACCGGAAATGGCGTAAGAGATCATAATTGCGGGGCCGGAATAAAGCCGAGTGGCGGCACCGGTGAGGACGAAAATCCCGGAGCCCATAACGGCTCCCATTCCGAACCAAATGAGGTCCCACCAGTAGAGAGTTTTCTTCATCTCGTGGCCGCTACGCGCCCGCATATCATGGAGCTCTACTTTGTCCATGGAACGAGTTAAGAGACGATCTTTGAGCCTCGGCCCTGTCTCCGACAATGCTTTGAAATAGGATGTCCAGTTTTGAAATGACTGTTCCGGTAAGAAATCTTGCTTGCTGCACCCGCATCCTCTCTTCTTAAGCTCATTGCCACCTCTGCCGTCGATTTCATGACTAGCCATTAATGTTACTCTGAAATAACACTAAAATGTTATAAAATGCTATAAATTGCAGAAAAAATATATATGAATAATAAATACCTTGAAGAGGTTGAAGCAGAGTGAAGGTGGAGAGTGATGATGAATCTGAATCTGTGTAAGGAATGATTCTGATGAGACAAAAATAGTATAACTAGAAGAAGGAAGGGACAAGGGATTATATATAGAGTTAACGAGTCGTGGGTTGATCCTATATGTTCGTTAACATCTTGTTTTTAGGTTTTAGTAATTTGATAAACAAAGGCAACATTAAAGGTTGGCCACGAATAATGTGATCAGAGTCTTTTTTTTTTCTTATTATTACTCATGATGAAATCAAGTTTCAGCGACGATGACCGAGTTGTGTGCGGAATTTGTTGGAATCCCAAATCTGAATCCAATGATCTCAAACCGCAAGATTCTTCAAAATACTAACTGACACTTTTGTGGTACTTTGAGGAGTTTGAAACATGTTATGTTATTCTGTTATGCTTGCATGGGTTTCTTTCATGTCCGGAGAGGTAGGGATTCCTTGCAGTTGCAGACATGAAAATTCCACATGTGACATGACCTTCTCTCTCCTCTTCTATATCTAATTTGCTATAATAAATTATTAATACTCCAAGGATTCAATTTAGATTCTTTTTAGTTGTAACCTTCATATATACCGAATTATTATTTATAATTTTACATAGGGAAGAAATCAAGAATAGGTCACTGATCATCCAAGCAACTTTTTTTTTTCCTTTTGGTACATTCATCCAAGCAACTTTAGCTAGAGGATTTTATTTTTTTTTTGGATAATTAATCAATTTATTATCCTGAAAAAGCAACAAGTGCTTATACAAAGTACGAAAATTGTTCTCTGAACAATTTGACAGAACTTACAAAGAAAACCAGCAAACTTACAAAGAGCAGGAATTACAAGGTTCCAGCTAGTACACAAACGACTATTAATATTTAATAGTATCAAAACAAACTTTAGACAAGCCATGGAGCTTAAATCTAATAGCATCTCGAATGTAGCCGAAGACGACCTCTTCAGAATTCTGTGATCTACCAAATAAACGTGCATTCCTTTCCATCCATATGAAGTAGCAGAAAGAAGTCCATCCAAGCTTTAAGATGGTAACAAGAAAAAGCCCATGTTGCTTTTTTGTTTACTCTAGAACTGATTGTTTAAAGTGGCATATCTCAGGTATCATCACAGTTCGGTCTAGTAATCAAAGAATCGAAGCGGACACCATAATTGGATTCCAGAATCAAATTCGAACTAAATTTTACCATAAGATTTCAATGTATTTGGAATCGGAACCAAATATAGAATCAAAATCGTCAAGTCCAATTTTGGATTGTGATCACTAAGTTTGATGAGAAGGTAGTTATTGATTAGATCAGATCGCGGCTGTGTGTTGAACCAACCAAAGAATTGCTTAAAAGGCCATAGTCCGACTTTTTTTTTTTTCTACATTGAGGGAAGGGAGCTTTTGTAGCTTTTGTGCGGGTCAAAGCTTAAAAAAGAAAAAAAAAAGTTGCAAATAGAGTATAAGAAAACGAAAAGTGCTTGATTTGAGAGTTCAAAGTTCAAACTCTGTTTTCATTATACTTTTTCTCTTTTTTTTTCCCCTAAAGGACACTCCTATATAACAAGCACACAAATTTTACCCAAAAAAAAAAGGAACTAAAGATATTCAGTAATTCACATGGATGGCTGGACTACTGACCCGAAACAAGAATTTTATGGTACTTCCTAATTCCTACATATATAAACACACACTTTCTCCTCAAGTGAGAAGTTTCCAAGAACATGGACATAATTAACAAGGCCAACTACTTAAATACTGATGAGAATTAACACACTATTTAATAAGTTCAATTTGTGAGCCAGACTTGGCTTCCGAAGAGGCAACACCTTCTTCAACTTTCTTCAATCCATCTCCAATCTTATTTGCTTCTGATTCCTTTGCTGTATCATAAGATGCATGTAATCCGAAGAAGAAATAGTACAACAACAACACCCCTGTCCATATGCCGAACCTTATAAAGGATGCCCCATCTATTGACCCCAGCAAGAAGATGTTAATAGCAATGGAAGCCGATGGCAACCATGGTACCAATGGTACACCCCATAGTTTTGGCTTCCTTGCCTGCGGAACGAAAAAAGCAAGCGCCACAGTAGCTAAGAACCAAATTGGCACTGTAATCACATAGGCAATCCAATCCTTGTCATCACTTATACCCCAATAAACAGCTGTTGCGATTGAGGACCCAATAATTAAGGAAAGACAAATGATGAGTCTGTTGCGGTCAGTTGTAGTGGTCTCACCACTGGCATAATAACGGCGAACAAGAAGAGCCAGAGCCACAAGCATGAAGATGAATAAGGTTGATATGGACAAAAGATCAGCAAGAATACCAAGTTCAGTAAAGAAGCCGATAATTGCTGTTGCAGCAAGCATAACAACGGTAGCATTAATTGGTGTCCCAGTCTTCGGGTGGACTTGTGCTAACCACGGGGGCATCATGTGTGTTCGAGCAATATGTGTGAGGTATCGTGCTTGACCAACTGCACCTACGAGCAAAACAGTTGTCATGCCTTTCAATGCACCAGCAGCAACAACATACTTAGCCCATGACATCCCTACAGCTTCAAAAGCTACTGAAAATGGGGCATCCTTATTAATCTGACTGTATGGTTGCATTAGACACAACACTACGGCCAGCAAACAATATGCAGTAGTGGTTATTACCATTGAGCCAACAAGACCAATGGGGATATCACGAGCAGGGTTTTTGGTCTCTTCAGCCATTGTTGAAACAGCATCAAAACCAACATATGCGAAGAAAAGCACAGCTGAAGACTTGAAGATACCATGAACGCCAAAGGGAGCAAAATTGCTGTAGTTTTTGGTGTCTGCTTTTGTAAACCCAGCAATGATGATGAAGAGAATAACAATTACGTGGATTACAGAGGCAATGTAGTTGACGCGAGATGATCCCTTGGTGCTGAGGACAGCTAAGACACAGATGATGCACACAACAGCAACGGCAATAGGATCAAGATGGCCATAGTCCGGGGACATGCTGTGGACTATGATGCGGAAATCCTCAGGATCGTGATTGCAGAGGGTGGCAAAGTAGGAAGTCCATGCCCTAGCCACTGCAGCACCTCCAATAACATACTCCAGCAGAATGTTACCAGCGGCAATGAAGGCCATGAAATCGCCCAACTCCACTCTGAGGTACGCAAAAGAGCCACCTGAAAAAAGGTCAATATTGCCATATTAGCACAATAAAAATATCTGCCATGTGAAATGTCATGTGAATCCCATGAACCAGAGAATCCTAGATGATCTGGAAGTGGAACGTTAACATAAAGAAAACCAAATTTGACTTTACAAATCAACCATCTAAACAGTAAAGAAATAATCTTAATCAGGGTCAAAAACTGCAGAACAAAGCAATCAGCTCAGAACTTATCCTCACGAATCTTTATTTATTTGTTAAATATTCGTTACCCCATCAAATGAAAACACAAAAAGGTGAATCCATTTACTTAATAATCTGATTTATCCAAAAGAAAAATGGATTTCATATATTTATCTATATCTGCTAATCTAAACGCTTAGAAATGTCAAAGCACATATATTTTATGCAGGTTGAGTGATTACTAATTAGTCAAACTTATGACTACAGCTAAGGCGTAAAGTCCATTTTCATTATCAAGTAGGGCTTTCCATACACAAGTTGGGTCCCACTCTAATCTGCCAAACGGCCTTTTCTTATCTATGTCACAAGTCAACTTTACTACGTATGCCAAAATAGACTCACAATCCCAGCAATTCATGGGATATTCATCTTGAGCTTTGCTTTTTTTTTTTTTACTGTTTGATTCTGCTAGGCTGCTCGGCTGCTAGGCCAATATTCATGAATCATGTTAAAATCAATATTGAACAAACGGATAACTATTTAAACGAATATGCGAATTTTGGATGGATATGGAGAAAAGAAATAATGAATGCAGAATTGTAAACTAAACTCAACAAATTTCTTTAGTCAAGACAAATTTAAGATCTAAAAATTTGCTTTAAAATTATTTACTACGGTAGTATTTACCTGCAACAGGAATTTCGACAGCGAACTCTGTGTAGCAAAACACGGAAAGCATGGCAGAGACACCGGAAACCACGTAGGATATAACGACGGCAGGGCCTGAGACTTGGTTGGCTTGTAGTCCGGTGAGGACGAAAATGCCGGCGCCGATAACGGCACCGATACCGAACCAGATGAGATCCCACCACGTAAGGGTCTTCTTCATCTCATGCTGGCTCCGAGCCTTGATTTCATGGAGCTCCGTTGAGTCAAGTGAACGGGTGAAAACCCGGTCCATGAACCTGGTCGGAGTTTCCTTGAGTGCTTGGACATAATTGCCCCAACTCTTAAACGACTCTTCAGGAAGAAAATCGTCTTTTGTGCATGAACATCCTCTTCTCCTGATCCCTCCTCCGTCTCCACTTGCACCCTCCACCCCCATCCCTAAATTTAATTACCAAAAAAGAAAAAAAAACTTAAATTTCTCACAATTTTTCCTTTTTCATAAACTAAAATAAATCTTAAACAGAATAAGCATACCTCTGAAAGAACAGGATTGAATTTAGTTAAAACCAAAAAAACAGAGAAAAGAAGAGCTTTTTTAAAAAAAAAAATTCTCGAGTGAGTGAAATAAAATGCTTCGAATGTGTTAGATAAAAAGGAATAGTCCGGCAAGAGACTCAAAAACAAAAAAGTGTTGGTGTGTATTACCGATGAAAACAAAGACTCTTTAAATTAAAAAAGAAATAAATCCAAATCATAATCACGGTAATCAGCAGCTCATTATTATAAATTTATTCGAATAAAATATATCCATTACGTAACCATACAATAAGATTAAACTAATCTGAATCTGCTGCTATCAATAATAGATTCCAAATACAAGATTCCATTAATTAATTAACACATATTTATTTAAACAAAAAAAAACAACAAGAGGTTAATTGAAAGTGAGGAAAAAGAAATTAACCTGACTTAAAAAATTAAAAGAAGAAAGTCGCCGGAGATTGTAACCGGTGGCAGTGTGAGAAGGAGAAGAAGAAGAGGCTTTTAGTTAATTCTACGTTGGAACGCGGGAAATGTGTGAGGGGCGCGTGAGACTTTATAAGATAGGCACGTTGAGAATTTAGGAAGTAAAAAAAGGACAGCTGGGCTGGGCAGTAAAGGCAAAGATGGTCAGTTACAGACTTACAGTAAAGTCTCCATTGTTAGTAATTATAAATGGGAATTGCCAGCTCGCTCTCGTCTGGTTGTAGAATGTAGTAACTGAAACCTGAGTTTATATATAAAAAAGAAAAGAAAAGAAAAAGAGAAGGGTAGGGAATTTAGAATTTAGATGCGAAAAAGGTCTAAATTAATTTTGTGGTTTAGGCGAATATTTAGCGGAGATTACGATTTACGACTTTGTTTTGAAATCGAAGAGCGAGTATATCGCGTTACGACACCCAGAAATGTGGACGCACTTACTGAGATCTCTATTTGTATTTGGACGTTTTTTTTGTTTTCTTGTGATTTATATTAAGCGTTCAAGTTTCTATCTCCTTTTTTGGCTAGTTAACAGCTACAGAATTCTTGTTTTCTTTAAACACATATTAATATATATATATATAATATAATTATATATTCATTTTCCCCGCTTCATATTCTTTGTCTTTTGCTAATCTAATTAATTAAATGACGACCAATTTGCTCATCACTCTTGCATTGCTAATTTTTAATATTTTGTATAGATAAAGTTTGTTCATCTAAATGGTGAAAGAAAGGAATGCATGCATTAAACTATTATTAATAATTAATTATCTAATTATTCATTGATAAATCTCTCTAGCTATCTAGTTTCTCCTAAAAAAAAGAAAATATCTATCTAGTACTCTAGTCTAGTTGTAAATAGGGAGACTCTAAAAATGTTGAGTTTTAATTACTTTATGATTCTCAAAAAAAAAAATTATGAGAATTTTTTTTGAGGTAATTTTTATGAGAATTTTAGATGAAGGTGGGAACTCATATATATATCCAACAAGTTGCGTTTGGACTTTGGCCTTAATTTGGGTTATTAATTAATCAACGACATATATATGGTGTTTTCCACTAGTAGTATATATCTGAAAATGCTTACGTTTAATTCCCTAAAATGGCTTTTAATTCCTTTAAAATAAGAAAAAATCATCAACTTATCTGAGTAATTAATTAATTGTTAATGTCTTACCTTTTTTTAATAAAAAGGGTCAAATTTTCCGTTTTTCATATATGTATACAAGTCAAATGCACATGTCTGCAGTAATCTTGAAAAAGAAACCATCATTATCATAATTCATATTAATTCATAATATATAGTAGTATTTTTCTTTGGGTGGACGTGGACGACGACCAAATGGAGGTATTGACTTTGCACACTGCACACAGACACAGGCCGGAATGTAATGGTGAAACATGGAAATTAAGCCAAATTAAGCTATAATAATTCAGGGCCATTTTTATATATGTTGACCTGATCAAAAGATAAATTACTAATAAACAAGGAAGGCTAAGGTTCTATTAATTAATTAATTATAAGGTTTCACACTTGACAGCCAACAAATTATAGCAAAACAATACGAAAATGATATTTTGAGACACTTTTGGTTTGGAGTGTTGATGACATGCATTAAGACAGGCACAGTAGCTAGCGTCACCCTCAGTCACAGCGACGTGCGACTTGGCCCTCCGATTTGGTTTGGCCACCCAAAACTACGTACGTGGTACGTGCTCAACCCAAAAAACTCTAATCATACCCAATGTTGCAAATTCAGCTCAATTAAGGGTCTGTCATCAATTTCATAGGGTTAATTTTGTTTTGTATTAATCTACGATATTCGATAACCACATTGAGCCTTGACTAATCTGGAGTCGAGACGTGTCGGACCCATATTGGGGAAAGCTCTTCCATCACATGTTTTTGTCATTCACAAAACTCGAAATGGAAACCTTTCTTAAGAGGTATTGAGTTCCTTCCACTAAAACCCAACATGTGTTGATAATTTTATAAGGTTAATTAAGAGCTCATATTTAGGATCAATTTCATTGAAGGATTGGGTCAAATTAGATCAAGAAACATTTGGTTGAAAAAACTTTTAGGCACACATTGTCCTTTCCGAAATAGTTGAGAGAGGATTGTACTTTTTAAAATAGTTTGAGAGGGTAAATGGGTATTAAGCCTTTTTTCCAAGTTAGTTTACCCTATCTCTTATTTTAGTTGCAGCCCCCAAGAATTGAGATACTGGCTTCGCCCCTTTGAATATTGACAACTTCGTTTTGTTCAAGTGATTGGGCAATATATAACGGTTACGGACAAAGGGAGAATTTCTTGTTGACTAGGCTTGCAAATACATAAATTATATCTTTTTTTTTTTTATCATCATAAATTATACCTTGATGCACACATAATTGTTAGAAAAAGAGAAAAAATCATAACAGGAAACTTTATATAATAGGGGAAATCATTGAAGTCAAATTAATTTTTTAATTGCCAAATAAAAACAAAGGCGTCAAATAGCTAAAGGAAAAGCCAGGCTGTTCCATGTTGAAAATATGGAAAAATAGTTATAAAGCAAATAGAGATAAAGCATGGTGAGGTGATTGATCATCAGTAGACTTCAAAAACAGGATACTATAGGTGGATTGGAATACCCTTTTATTATTGTTAATCAAAACCCAACTTATCTTTTTGACTAAATGAAGGAAGGTGGTAGAATCAGAAATGAATACCATATCCATATATATATGTTCCAGCTTTGAACTTTCAATTTCAAAAGAAACCTGAAGAAGGCTTCACATTAGTGCATTTCCATTTCACACAAACACAATCATTGGCGTGCAAAATTCTCTCTTCTTATCTTCATTCCCAACTTCATGTATACCAAACAAATCCTTCTTTTCCAACTTTTTTATTACCATGTACTAAATTTTAAGCTTGGAAAAGTGTTCATGAATTTAGTTTACGAATTCAATTGGGCTTTCAAATTTCCTTGAAAGCTGAGGAAGAATCGAAACTGGCCCAGTTGGTAACGCAAGCTTCCAATAATGGGCTTCAGCCTGAGAATTTTTTTATCTGTTTAGCCCCAATCCAGGAGGGTTTCAAAAGCACCAAAATACTGTAGCCTATCTTTAACACAAGACAAATGAACATTATTAAGAAATTGATAAACTATACTAGAGTTTCAAGAACTAAAACTAGAAAGGACAACTTCTGCTTCTGCAAAACTTTTTCCTTTTCTTTTAATAAAGTATATAAGAAACCTAGTAATGAAATAACAAATTTGCCATGAATCAAAATGGCTTAAAAGAATGAACATTCACTTCTGACTACAGGATATTCGGGTAACAACCTATATGAACAGTATCAAAATTACAGTCATGATGATCCAATCCTCAGGAGACTATGTGAATAGAGTTACAACATCTTTACGGTATCCTCTTACAATCAAAAGCCTCGGCACGTTTTCTACCAACAAATCCAAATACTCCATGTAGCAGTAAGCCGGGTGGTTGACAGGAGGCGGCGGTAAGCTTACAAGCACAACTGCAGCCATTCTAGAATATCTTAATATCGTTGAATTCAGCTTCAGAGTTGTATAGAGAAACTTCTCCACTTGATGCTCATCCACAACTACAGGCTTTCCATCTGCCATCAAAGGGGTCCCATGTTTCTTTGCTGCTTCCTTTATTTCTGCCAAGTATCCGGCCACCCGCTGCTGAGCAGCATTAAATGCCTCCAATGACTCCTCTTGCTGAGTTCCACCATCTGATTGCACATCCCATGACTTAATCGTTATAACAATCACTTCAGCTTGCATTCGAAGATCATACAGAAACTTCTTCACGTCAGCCTTGAGACCCTCTGCATCTGCGTCCTCCTCTGCAATGCAGAATACCTGTATCTTACAGCTCTCAAAGCTCTCTTTTGTAAGAAGAAGCTGTGACAGAAGAAGCATGAGACCGCCATCTCTTACAATCCAATACAAGTCAATGGTACCGTATTGCCTCTGATACTCATTGGGCCATTCATCAAGGCCCTTGACGATGACCACTGCCTTATTTGCAACAATGCAGTCATTAATTATACCAACAAACCTGACTGGGATTTCATTTAGATTCTCACGACGCCATATTTCA
Organism: Corchorus capsularis; assembly: GCA_001974805.1. Taxonomy (NCBI): domain Eukaryota; kingdom Viridiplantae; phylum Streptophyta; class Magnoliopsida; order Malvales; family Malvaceae; genus Corchorus; species Corchorus capsularis. The sequence goes on from AWWV01011044.1 coordinate 136,530, forward strand.
GGGTACCGCATCACTACAATATTCGGCTTGAGGTTGCCAAGACCCATGGTCTGCACAATTCCACGGAAGCCTTCAGTCATATTGGGTGCTACAACTATTTCTGCAACACCTTCACAGTTCTTGTAGTTAATGTAGGTATCAAGTTGCTTGCAAGCAGCCTTGGCATCTTCAGCACGATCATGGTAGTCACCATCAAGAATATTGACAAATATTGACATTCCACGACCTTTCTTCTTCATGCAGTTGGCAAAGTCGGCAAGCTTTGGATGGCAGGGTACATTTTCTGGCAGCTTACCCCAAGGCCGGCAAAATACAAGAGGAATGGGATACCAGTTCTTGGGATGAACTTGGTTTGCTGCAAATAAAACCAATAGGTCACATACAAGAAGACAATAGATATAACTATCTCTGCTTGTAGCAAATAAAAGTAGCATATGCATACAAACGCACACCCACAACTGGTAAAAGTACACATAATACAATAAGTACCTCCTAAAGATCTAAGGCTGCGAAGGGCTAGTTGAAAATATGCACTTTTGAAACCATCCCCCCAGTCACCAGCCTTTCCTTTAATGCTCACATAATAATATATGAGGCTGGCAAGGGCCAGAGAGACTACAGTGAATGACCACGAGATCAAGAACATGATCACTGCAACAAAGAAAAGCAAACAAAACAGCTGTGAGCATCAGCCTCTCAGTGACAATACAATGCACAATTCCATGCTATACATAGGGCTTTTTTGAAATCATAGAGGCACAAAATGTAATATACAAAACTGTACAGTATCCAATTAAAGCATACCTATACACAATGAAGCTCCAAGGAGAGAGAGGCTCCAATGGTGAAATTTCCACCGAGGACGCCAACTTGGAGCATCAAGAAGATCCAGAAGGAAGCAAGACAAGTTCACACCAGAATAACATAGAAGGAAAAACATAGTTATAGTTGGTGTGATAAGATCCAGATTCCCAATAACGACACACCCCATACAGATGAAAGAAGTAAAGAGGGTAGCAATATATGGCTCACTCCCATCAGCAACTTTGAAGTAATTGAGAACAGGAAGAATATCATCATTGGCTATTGCTGCAAGAAGGCGAGGGGCACCCGTCAGGCTTTGAAGAGCTGCACCTAAAGTTGAAAGAATAATTCCAATATGAACGATAGCTGGGAAGGGCCAAGCAATTGTAGCAGTAAGTAATCTGCATCAAAGGTTGTTTATTTAGGGTTACAACAATATCTAGACCTCAACTCATAGTTCAAGATTGCTCAAAGGAAACATTACCAGAAAAATCCACAAGAACTAAGTGTGTATTTATTAGCCTTTTCAAGATCACTTAAGATCACCTTGGTGATCTAATTAATGGTTATATGAAATCACTATGTTTGGTGTGACAATAAAAATCACCAATGATCTTATATCACCGTGTTTGGTATAATTAGGAAAAAATAAATTATTGTATATGAAAATTACCGAATTAACATTTAAAAGCAAAATACGTAGCGAAATTGTGAATTTCTGCCACTGAAAATATGGTGTAAAACCAAATATTTAGAATTCACTCCCCCTCGGTTATAAAAGTTTCCCACCCTTTTAGACGGGAATCAGACCACTCTACTCGGTGTTGATCATATTACCTCAGTGATCTTGGATCATTGTCCAAATTTTGTACCAAACAAGATAATTAGATCACTGAGGAATTTTGACTGATACCCCATACCAAACATACACTAATGAGCGAGACTAGAGAATATTATACCTGTCAGTCAAAAGCTTATCTCTGGTAGCAACAGCTCCAAAAAGTAAGACAGAAACTATATAGAGACCGGTGGTGGTAAGTGTCGCAGCCAATGTCCCAACAGGGATTGAACGCTGAGTGTCTTTAAGTGAGGCTGAACGATTTGAACCTGCCATGATTCCTGTAACGGCTGGGAAAAAGAGACCAACCAACGCGCTGAAGAAGCAATGTAAACATGGAGTAGTTAGAAAAGCAATGCAAGAATATACACCCATCCCATCAGCCAATAGAAAAGTATGTGTTCATAACACATCAAAACTTATTAGGAGGGGAACAGCGATTTCCTTTCCCATGGATAGATAGAAAGATGAAGGGGAAATGAACTTTTTTTTTCTCATATTTGGACCAGAAACATGGCCCCCAATTATGCTCAGGATCTGTCTCGCTCCAGAACCCATTAGCAAACAAGTTTCACAACAACTAGGTGAGTCCGTGCTTATCGGTGCAACATATGTAGTATAAACAACAGGAAACAAATATAATCAAGAGTCCTCCAAAAATAATACCTCATTCATCCTTTGATCAAGTAACAAATTCAAAATCCAAGAATTTAGCAAATATAATCTCTAGTACGTACAAGTTTGAAGATTCTTACTTGAAGTTCCACTCCACCTTTCCATCACCATCAGGAATACCAGCCTCGTTCGTATTTTGATAATCTGAACTCCAGTTATCTTTAAAGCTTTCCAAACTCAGGCCCGTAACTCCAGCTGTATCAAGCATCACAAATAACATGTTTTATGCATCCACTTAAATCCAATAAAAGGGACAGCAAATACAAGAAACACACACTCAACGAAAGGGGAATATTCAGGTAGATCTTCAGCAATTAAATATGGCTATCACTAACGAGTATGCCACTGTTGTATTCACCATTGGACATATTGACAAGTATGTATGCCTATTTAATTCGACTTTCCAAAAGCTTCATAAAGATGCAAAAGCCCCAAATGAGAAGTTAATAACACAAATATTGATACAGGGAAAAAGAACCCCCCAAAAGGTTTCTCTAATGTAAGTAAAAGTATAGTGACATATCAACCACTTCCCAACCAAAATTAACTTATGCTATCATGCGTAAGGGCATATATCACTACTTTACCAGCATGGCACTCGAAGAATCAACTCTACAAGTTGTTTTCTGAGGCAAAAAAGAGAGAAAGAGCAAAGAGATTATTGACACTTACATGCAGGATTATCCTTCTTCGCCAAAAAGATCCCAATGAATATGCAGAATACTGAGAATAAAACAGGTAATAGGAATGCAGGCGCAACCCGATTGATCATTTTCACCCCTCCAAACACAATAATGCATAGGATGATGGTCACAACAATCCCATAAATTTGCAAGTCGTGTGTGCTTATACTCTGTATTGGTTCGGATACTGTGCCATTCACCTTTGTAGTGGTCTCTGCATCACAAGCAGGATATTAGAAATGAATTGGTACAAGCATTTGGAGTAAGCCCAGTTCACAACTAAGAAATCAGCTAAAGACCAAAGAAACAAGCTTGGTGACAAGAGGCTTAAATCTTTAAAAGTAGTACTAAATAAATTAGAAGACATAAAAAATAGAAAAAGGAAAAATGATGCTACAAAAGAAAAAAGCAAGAATTGTGCTGTCAAATTCAATTAATCATTACCAGTAAATATCCCAGCAGCAGGAAGAGCTTTTAGAAAGGTCTCTACAGCTCCCAAAACATAACTACAGAGAAAACCAAAAGACATGGAAGAAACCAGTATTACAATGCTGTTTTGAAAAATTATGCTATCAAGATAGCAGAATTCTGGGTGAGCGATTATATTAGATTACTTCGTTGAACAATACACAACGAGATAATATGGACCACCACCAAGGAAGGACCCAACGATAGACTTACAGAGCTCCCGCAACTGCATTACCAAGGAAGAAGCATAATCCAATGCTAACTCCAACCTCAGGACCAAGGGCACGACCAATGAGATAATATGGACCACCACCCTAGCAATAATTGTAGCACGAAAATCACAAAATTTCCATCAAACAACTGTCTAGAGAAAGAAACCTCCAAAATCAAGGTAACAAAACGAGAATTCAACTCATACATAAATTGTCCCTCTAAGACACCAAATGTGAACTGAAAATGGCAGTCAAGGATGTGTACCTTCATTGCGCCATTAGTTGCAATAGCACTCAAAGATATTCCTGTCAAAAAAGTACACAGACCACAAAATGATACCAGCAGTAGGGATTCACCAATGCCACCCATGCCAACAATCCTGCAATTCTCATAATAAAATCTTAGCTAACAAAAATGGGCAAGGGTGTAGAATTGACTTCTTTTTTTTTTCTCTCCCTAATGACAGAAGCCCATTTAAGTCCTTAACTAACACGATACATAATATAAGGACCCATGTATCTGTGTGTAGGTGCAGACCATATAAAATACAAAGCAACAGTGTCTTGTGAAATTCATATATAATTTAAAAGAATCTCAGCTTAAAATTCAAAACAGCAATATCTTTTGCAAAGAAAGCACGCATTCAGTTCACATTTGCACATGGCACTTACCTAGTGAGATGAAATAAATGTGAGGCAAAAGATAAATAATCAACATCCAGAGATAGGACTTACCATGAAAAACGGATATAGTAGATAATACCCAATATATTTTGCAAGCATGGGACAAATACCCCCATCATTGTACCCAATTTGACATCAGAGGGCTGCATGAGGCATGCACATAACATCAAACAGCATGAGAAGGCGGTAAAGTACAGTTTCCTATGTTTTGTTGAGGAGGATCAAAAAAATAAAACAAAAAACTATCTGATACATAGAATTTCAAATCGCATAAATAAATTTATCAATACTTGTACTGTTCCAACCGAGACATAATTACCTTTTCAGGCACTAATTCAATAAACTAAACAAGAGTTACCAGTTCCTAGTTTCAAGATTCTATACAAATTAATTTTTCAATAGTTGGCCGATAGCAATATATACATAATAATATGAGTAACCTTTCGTTCTTTCATCATAAAACATATTGCAAAGTTCGAAAACTAATAGCACGAGTACCCTACTATCACCCATATTCTTCAACAATTCCTTACTTTCTTTAGCACAAGCATAACAAGATTGATACTGATAATAAAACACAATGCCAATAATAAATGATGGTATAAGAATAATCAACCAAGCCAAGTGAAAGGATAGCTTACCTTTGTATGCCCACTGGTGATGGAAACATCTTCACCGTCCCGAGGGCTAGAAGGTGCCTGAATTTGCTCTCCTGTCATACTGGAAAACAAGTCAAAAGCAGGCTAATGATAAGTTAAAACAACCAGATGTAAAAGGAAAATTGTCCAGCAACCACGAATAATTTGAATAGTTCATCACTTCGAAACATAAATTAGCATGAAGAGTCAGAGCTAAATGCTTCATGAAAGGAAATACTAACATTTTCTAATCAATGACTATGAGCAAAAAGTGCAAGAGTAAGTATTAATGAAAGCAAACCAAATACCTTTTCAGGCCAAGGATGTTGACAAGAGAATCGAAACCAAACAATTCCAATTTATTACTGTGGGGGCCATTAACTCCACCATTTACAGGATTCGAACCTTCCCTTCTATCAGAACCCGACTCCCCCTGCGTTACCACTTTTATATTCCTGCCCATTGATATATTATGCAGTAATACTGTAATATCAGAAAAAAAAATCTCTCAGCAAAAAAGAGAAAGAGAAAGAGCAGCGGAGGATTACCTAATGGAAGATTGGGAAACGGTTGAGGAAGATCCAGGATCCATGGAGGACATCTCGAGAACGGCGCGATCGTTAGCCACGACGGGCCTGTACTTGCGGCCTCCTTTTCCATGGAAGCCTTCGTCTCCGCCTCCTTCTAAATCTTCATTGTCCATTTTCGGATTTTAGATTTCAAGTATATTCTATTATAGATCTAATCCTTTAAATTCAGATCCAGAAATGAAATGAAATGAAATGAAATGAAATGCCCAATTTGCAAAAGATAGAGAGGGTCAGGGAATAGAACGGAAGCGAAGCCAACGCAGCAATGCAGCGGCAGCAAGAGAGATCTCAGATTAAAATTGGCTTTTATTTATATAATCTGAGATGGAGACGTTTTTTCTTTCTTTTTTTTCTTTTTTTTTTTGTTTTTGTTTTTAAATTTTTTATCTTACTTTTCTTTGATTTTGATTTTTTGATAATTAATGGAAGAACAATGCTTCGGGAAAAAGAGAGAGAGAAACGTCTCCGAAATGAGGAGCGAAGAGGAAACTTCTCTTAAATATTCAGCTTTTTGCAATGTATCCTAATCGATTTCTAAACAAATAAATAAATAAATACTAGAAGTAAATAAATGAAACGAATTAGAAGATGTATGACATCTTATTTTTCCTAGTCTTTATGCGTTGAAAATTCAATTCCTCAAATTTTCCTTTGTTAAGAATTTCTCATGTTTTTAGTAGTACAATTCTGACCTTAATTTTCTAGAATTAGCATATAAATAAATAAATTATGTTTAAAATGAAACCATCAGCTCATTCTTCAAGAGAAAGGAAATTAATAATACATGAACCTATGCTAGGTACTATAGTTTAAAGCAAAGTTTTCTCGGTATTAATTTGTGATTGTCATGCTATTAGTCACTCTTGCTTGATGTAATTTGTCAATTATTCAAAATTAAAAAAATTTAATCGTTAACATATAGTAGTATAGTACTAATTTCTGCCCCAAAATTGAAATTCCTATGTCCTCCCCTTTAGAATCGTATGTGCTTGGAACAAAAATGAAATTGTTTTTTGGCATTGGCAAAAGAGAAATGATAAAATTGGTAAAAAAAAAAAGGAGAAGAGAAAAAAGAGTAGTAATAGACTATGCAACTTAAGAATTAAGAGGCCTGACGATGGACGGGTTCAGCTCCGCTCCAATACTAATTTCATCCAATGATATCCAATACCCCTCTGGATGACTGACACCTATTTAAAATAAATTCAATGGCTAAGATTAAAATTAAAAACTCAACCCTCTTTTGCTGTTAAATCCACGTTTCCTCACTCCGTTTCCCCTTCCTCCCTCTGTTTGCTCTGTTACCGGGTTCAGCTCCCCTCCAATACTAATCCCATCCAATGATATCCAATAACCCTCTGGATGACTGACACCTGTTTAAAATAAATTCAATGGCTAAGATTAAAATTAAAAACCCAACCCTCTTTTCCTGTTAAATCCACGTTTCCTCACTCTGTTTCCCTTTCCTCCCTCCGTTTGCTCTGTTACCTCTCCTTCCTTCATCAACAACGACTAATACCCAAAGAATAATAATATATAAAAAAAAAAAGCTTGAAGATCCTTCATTTTTCTTTTCTATACAGTTGGATGTTGATGATTTGATTACCAATATATTTTGGACTGATTCAAAGATGATTGCAGACTACGATCTGTTTGGTGATGTAGTATCGTTTCGTTTGATACAACATATCAAACTAATAAAGAATATATAGGCCTTTTGCTCTTTTTGTTGGAATGAATAATCATAGAAAGAATAGTGATTTCTGGTGTTGTTTTATTGTATGATGAAACAAGTGATTCGTTTGAATGGTTGTTTAGGATATTTCTTAGATCTATGTCTGAAAAGAGGCCAAAGACGATTTCGACAGATCAAGATCCTGGAATGAGTGAAGCAATTGCAGTGGTGATCCCTGAGTCATATCATCGATTATGAAGGTACCATTTAGGGAATAATGCCTATAAGCACCTTAACAATCTATATAAGAGTTCAGATTCTTTTGGCTATGATTTCAACAAACTCATATAATATGATATATGAAAATGAAAAAGAATTTCTGAAGGCTTGGGAGACTATGCTTGAGACATATGGGCTTCGAGAAAATAAATGGCTACAAGATACAATTTGCTTTAACTATTTGATATTATTATCCCCTGTTATTTTAGGTGGCTTATGCCTTATACAATAAAACGCTAGCCATCTCCCATCTATTTATTTTGGTATGTCGTTTTTCCCTTTGGTTCGTTGAACTTGTGGATGAATTTCTTTTGGTAGGTCGTTTTTCTCTGGTGCCAAAGTTCTGATTTTTTTGTTCTTTGAACTCGACGATGAAGAGGAAGAAGGAGAGGGGAAAACGTTAGGTTAGCAAACGGAGGGAGGATGGGGAAATGGGGTGAGGAGACGTGGATTTAACAGCAAAAAGGGTTTGGTTTTTAATTTTAGTCTTAACCATTAAATTTACTTTTAATAGGTGTCAATCATCTGGAGGGGTATTGGATATCATTGGATGGGATTAGTATTGGAGGGGAGCTGAACCCACGATGGACAATTGGCCCCTTGTCTTTATAGTTTATTTAATAGAACCAGGCCCAACCCAAACTTAAGCGTGGCCCCTTTGTTTTAGTTTGGGTTGGGATTAAATTGTTTAAACCACATTCAAATCTAGTTAGGCATGTACTAAAGCATTATTAGCTTCTCTCCTTACATGACAAGAATTTTCGATTAAAATATCTCGGAGATCTTTGCACAAAAATATTCAACTTCGTCTCTGTCTTCAGAAATCGATTAATTTAGTCCTTCTATTCATAAGATTGAGTCAATTTAATCCATTTACTTACAATATTGGGTTAATTGAGTCCAAAAATTGACCCAATCTTATAAATTTAGAGACTTGACACAATCTTACGAGTACATAGACTAAATGGATTGTTTTTTGAGTATAGGAACGAAATTGAATATTTTTGTTCGATACGGGGACCTCCAGATATTGAAACCGAAAGAGGAACCTATCAATTAGTATAAGCTAAGTCCTTGATCTTAGCAATCAAGTTTCCACTCTAAACTGGACCCTTGGCGATTGATCTCATGCATTGGCATCAAGGAGTCACTTTCCACCACTATGTTTGAGAAACCATGTGACACCATAAGCAACGTATAATCCAAATATCACAGCTTAAAGCCTCAGCAAAAAGAGAGCCTAAAACATATTGCACCTTTCATACCGCCACTCCAGCCTCGCTCATGAAGGAGGCATCAACATTCACTTTACAGTAGCCCGCCAGCGGTGGCCAAAAGCCCAAAACTTAACAATGCTACTTTGGCAATGACTTATGCTTATTTATGTGTTATTTTATACTATTTTATAATTTATAATATATAGAAACTCAAAATGTCAACAAGATGGGAGAATTGAGAGAAGAAACGCAAAGTGGGGGGCATGAGAAAAGCCAACAGCCGAAAGCAAATAAATTCAGAAGACAAATCATAATCATTAGTTTAAAAAAATAGGGCTTTTTACAAAAGATTTGCTTTTCTAAATGCTGAAAGCTGGTTGGGCTTTTAGAACATGGATATCCTTTTGTCTATTTAAGATAAGATGACCAATTGACCATTCACTTAACAAACTAAACTACCCTCTTCAACTAAGTACCCACTTTTTATATTTTTTTCGTGACATTACATATGCTTAGAGAGAAAGCAAAAAAAAGAAGGAAAAAGAACTGAATTTAAAGGTAGACATAAATAGTCAAATTACTATGCTGGCTACATTGAAAGAAAGGTAGAAGATTTCATCTTAGTTTGATTTGAGGTTTGGTTGCTCCAAAATGTTTGAAAGGTAACAAACAAAGTTACTAATAAGGAAAAAGGTTGAACTAGTAAAAGATTATTCATTGTAAATGTTATTCAACACAAGTCGCCTTACTCATCAAGCATTTGACCTGATGATATAATGATAGACTCTTAATCTCAGTGACTAGGGTTCAATCCCTCGTAGTTTGAAGTATAAAAAAAAACACAAATGACTTTATACTTGGCAACAGTTAATTTTGAATCATAACATCGAACCGGATCATAGAAAAAAAAATTCAAAATTGAAATCGGTTTTAAAAATCGAAACTGAATTGGAAACTTCCTTTTAAAAGATTGTGATTCAATTCTTATATATTTGGAACTTTAATCAGAATTGAATCAAAATTGACGATTTCAAATTTTATTTTTTGTTGACTGCTCTTATTATAAAACACAAATGATAATTTGAGAAAAGAAAGTTCAAGAAAATGTTTAGGTTTCAGTTCAAAACCGTAACAAACAGCTATCTAAGGGTTACAGTTGGTAATTATTTAGTTCCGATTTTAAGATTATAAAACCAAAATCAAATCAGAACCGAATCACAATCACCACTAACCTTCACCAATTTAGATTTTCTACCCAAAGAACTGTTAATAATGATACTTCATTTGTCATATATATACTACATATTATTTTTGTAGCAACGTGAAATTACTTAACAGTCCTTCAAACTTTTAATCTGATGAGATCTTATCGTCCCGTTTTAGTAATTTTTCCAAACCATTAATTAACACTTAATTAAAAGAGTTATAAAACCAAACTATTAACTCGAAATAAAATCAACTCTTCAGATATTCATTGTTGTTATTCCATTTTTTGAGAACCGTTTTAGTTCATTGGGAATGATTCATAATAAAGTCTTCCAGAATTCATTCTTGAAATCTAATTACAGAACAATACGTTTCATTCCTTTAACTATTCAATACCCATCTATTCTCATCTTATCTTTAATATAGCAATTCTTTCTCTTGATTTTAATTAACATACTTTTTTAAAGAGAAAAAAAATTTAAATTTACTGCTTTCATTATTTTGTTGAAATACATTTTATTTAAATTTGATTGTATGTGATTGGAGTTTGATTATTGTTATTAGACTATTTGCATATTTTATATTGAGTGAAGAATTGCAGTACAAATCGAAGTAAATTTTTTTTTATTTCCAAATTGGATAAAATGATAGAATTTGGCTTTTTTTAAAGCCTAAGAATTGGAGTTAGCTTTCTTATGGTGTAGTAAGGAATTCTCTTTAATATGCTGACATCATAGCTAAATTTTAAGCTCTTCAATTTCCATTACAGATTTAGACGTTACAAAAAAAAAAAAATACAAAGCCACAAAAGAAAGACTTTCACCTTACATGTTTATTTTACAGTTTTAAATATTTCAATTTATTTAATTCTGTAACAATAGTTTTCGCTAAATCGTGCAGTATAATACTAAAAAAACAAATATTTAAAACACATTTTGTATCAATTCAAAGCAATGAGCTGTGAGTTATGCTATATATAACTACATGTGTTTATCAATTTGGAATAAATACGGATATCTTTAACAATGTTTATTTTGCATTGTTAGAAAATGTCGAAATGAATTTACAATAAAGAATGAATTTTTGCTTTGATAAATACAAATGCTTTTTGTCCGTATTGCTGAACTTATTACCTTTTATATGCTACTACTATTTAAGGTTAACCTGCTCCTTATTGCAAATATAACAGCTCATATGGAACCAACTTTTATTTTTAACAGAATCAAATTCATCCTAAGATTTCCTCTTTAAATTTTATTCACTGTAGAGCATAACTCATATCAATCAATTTATATTGCATTAAAAATTTGGTACTCAACTTTTCCTACTCATTTACATTACCAAACGATTCCTACTCCTTAACAACATTAAACTACACCAAAATTAAGGCAATTCATATAAAAGCAAATGCAGAGAAGCAAATGCTGCAGCAAATTGGGTTGCTATTCAGTTTAAAAAGAAGATAAGCATGACAAATTGGGTAAATTTACCCCATCTTCTTTAACTTTCATTTTAGACAAGGATTGCCTTCCAGCACCTCCTTAATTCTTTGATTTGTTTAGATCTAAGAATAGAGACTCTGTTTTGGAGTTTTTTTCATCTTCCTATAATCAATAATATTTCTTTGTTCTGGCCAAAAAAAAAAATATATAAAAGCAACTCTTTAACAATTCAAATTCAAAACGCTCGACGCGCCAGCGCGAACTACCCCTATCGTTACTTATTAGTTGCTTCACTCCATGACTTGATGTTGCTAAATAACAAAACCTTTTAAGTGAAGAAATTCATTCTAAGTTTCATGATCTAAACATTTGTGTTAACTTAACACAACTAATTTAAATATTTCCAAAACAAATGACCGATTGATGTCCTTAATAATAATACTCTAATACATAAAATGGTTTTGCGCAAAAAACATACATAGGCCTCAAACTAACACGCGCAATTAGTACCCAACTTGCTAACGTGCGCAGTCAGCGAATGACGTGGAACTTTTTTTTTTTCCCCTTTTCAAATGTAATAATAGGCACTCATGCTAGCGTGGAAAGAGGTTTTCGTTTTAATTAAAGTAGAAATAAATGTACAATAAATAAATGTTGGGACTTGCTGCTAAAATGCGCCAGCTCAGCTCCTTCTGCTTTGGATGCTTCTCTCATTCTATTTGGACTTGGAAGTCTGTTTTTGGGTCTCGAGCTCACTGCTCTGTTCATTCTTCTTTCTTCCTTTCTTTTCCCTTTCAAAAGCAAAGCAAAGAAGAGATCTTTCATCTTTCAACTTTTTCTTTGTTTTAATGGGGTTTTTATCACTTTGAAAGCGTTGCCCTCATTTCCCCTGTGTTTTTGAGCTTTCAAAGTTTCCAACCCAGAGCCAGAAAACCCTTTGTCTCAGTAATCAGGTAATAAATATTAAATAATAATAAAACAGAATAAGCAAGTCTCTGTCTTTTGGCAGTTTCCATTGCAGTCACATTGTTTTCTTGTCGTTTTTTCCTCCTTTAAATATTGTACTAAAATATTTTTGTAGGACTCTTTGTAATAGCAAGACCCTTTCTTCAGGTCTTTATTTTTTATTTTTTAAATGTTTCTTCGTTGGTTTAGTGCAGCTTTAGTTTGAGCAGCTATGGAGGTTTTTGAAAGTGAGTGCATTTGGTTTGGTGTTCCTTTTGCCGTGTCCGAGGATCTGAATGAACTGAGGTTGAAAATGCATCTGGTCTGAGAGTTTTTGGGGTTTGTAGTGTAGTTTTTGATCTTTGCTTTTAAAGATCATCATTTTGGCTAAGGAACCTTGTTAGAATAATCGAATCAAAGGGCATCCATTTTAACCTATCTTAATTGGGGTTATTCTTGTTTTCTAGTCTTTTCTTCTGTGATCAACATAAAACTAAGGTTTTAATTTCTGTAAAAGCAACAAATTTTGATTTATGTGCATCATCTTAGCCTAGGAAACTGAGTTATTAGCGGGAAAGGATGCCTTTCTGAGTATTTTGCTGCTGTCTTGTTCATTTGTAAGTTGAATCTTGAGATGGACTGATCGTTTTGCCATGCTCTCTGCCGTATTTTGAGGTCTTTGAATTTTTAGAAAAGAAATGCATTCATATGTATGAAAATTGCAAATTTGGCTTCTTTGTATGTATATAATTTGCTCTCAATGTGATCATCTCAGCTGTGGCAAAAAAGAGTGATCATTTCAGCTTAATGGTATTTAAATATTTGGTCAAGCTTATAAATGTGATGGATCTTACTCTTTTTTGTTCAAGATTATAAGTAGCATTTATGGTGTAAAATGTGTTTACCATATACTATATATGCAGGTTAAAGTAGAGAAGGAAAATATTTTATGATCCCTGACTGGAAAAATGGGCTGTGTTGCTTCAAGAATCTATAAAGAGGGAAGGGTTCAGGTTTGTAAGGAGCGGAAGAAGCTTATGAAACAATTGGTGGGATATAGAGGAGAATTTGCTGATGCACAGTTGGCTTATTTGAGAGCATTGAAGAATACTGGGGTAACTCTTAGGCAGTTTACAGAGTCTGATTCATTGGAACTCGAAAACACCTCTTATGGCCTGACATTGCCTCCCTCCCCACCTTCTCCATTGCCTCCTGCTCCTCCACCACCACCATCTTTTAGCCCTGATTCAAGAAAAGCCAGTGACAATGGTAAAGGAGAAGCTGCCCAAGAAGAAAGCATAGAGATTAATCAGGATGATTGCTCTACCCCACCGCCTCCTACTACAAGCTCATCATGGAATTATTGGGACCTGTTTGAGTCTCCTTCACCTCTCCATCATCCAAAACAGAGTGAATCTGTAGATCCAGCTGAGGATGAAAATTGGGCAGAGAGTAAGATGGAGTTTGAGGATGAAGAGCGGGAAGAGGAGCTTGTTAGAAATACTGCAGTGAGTCTTCTTCCCGAGAAGCCTCAGCCTGGGGAAATTGTTGATGATAACTCTTCGATGATGAGTTGGTACAATAAAGACTCTACAGATTTGGCCATGGTAGTATGGAAGAACAAGAAGACGTTGGAGGGAATCGTAAAGGAGCTAGATGACTATTTCCTGAAAGCATCAGCTGGTGGGAAGGAAATAGCTGTTTTTACAGACATCAACATAGGGGACAATTCACTTCCATGGAAACTCAAGGAAAACAAGAGTAAGCAAAGCTTTCATCAATTGATTATTTATGTGTATTGTTTCCATATGTCTATTTGCTGCTTAACTTTTTGCTTACAACTTGGATTGGAAGTTTTATGTGATGCAATTGACTTTTTTTTCTTTGGTCACTATATCATTGTATTTGTGTTCTAATATTGTGAAAAGATGTCAATTTATACAATTTTAATGGGTAGTTTCTGATACAAGAACAACATTAAAAAAAAAAAGGATGGCTTGAAACCTGTTTTTAAGTTGCATTTGGTGCCATTGCCAGTCAGTTGGGCCCTGCAAGTCTTAAAGTTGTAATGTCAAATACTTCATCAGTGAGAGGGTATTTTCTTTTTTACTCAACCTCTATCAACTCCCAAGCCCAAAGATTCAGGGAGACACTGGATCCTAAGTTCATATATGAGCTTGAATGTTTTACCACTTTCTATTTGCTTTTTACCTTTTAATGTCAACCCAAGGTGGAACTTTTCTTTGATGCTTTTAGCTCATTGATTTTATGCTGTATTGGCAATATGAATTCAATTTGAAACCTTGCTGTGAAGTCTAATAAAATGTTCGCTTTGGTGAATTAAGTGATTTGTGCTTCAAGTAGACCGTGTCTGGTAGTGGTAGCTGCATAGTGCACAACACTCACTCTTTCCACTCATGTCCACATTACAGGGAAGAGGAGCAATTCTGCAAAGGTTTTTAGTGCATTGTCCTGGAGCTGGTCTTCTAAGTCCCTTCAGTTTGCAAGAGATGCTGTTGAGAGTGGATCTATTGAACCATGCAAGCCTGGAGCTCATTGCATTACTCTTGATAAGCTATATGCTGCAGAGCAGAAGCTTTACAAGGAAGTAAAGGTAAGAGTAATACTTACCATGGTCATTGGATTAATACTTCAATAATCAGAATTTGATTTTTGGTTGCAGTTTCTCCATCACGTTGTGTTACCTTGATCTACCTATTCCTCTGCATCTATATAATTGTTGTGGGAAGATCAGATTTCTTCAATAATTTACTTGTAGCAGCATAGCGCTCATGATAACTTTGTTATGAATATATGCTCTGCCTCGGTTTTGTCTTTCCTTATTCTCTTCTATGACAATGAAGTCTTTGCATTTTCATCGATAATGATGTTTGCAGGAGGAAGAGATGACCAAATTAGAGCTTGAAAGGAAATTGATGTTGCTCCAAAAGCAAGATGAAAACCATGACTGGACCAAGACTGAGAAGATCCGATCAAGTGTTGAGAATCTTGAGGCTGACATTAGACGCCTGCAACATTCAATAAGTACAACCTGTTCATCTATCTTAGAGCTCATTGATGAGGAGCTATATCCTCAGCTGGTCGCATTGACTTCAGGGTAAATTTGGTCGGATATTTCATTTATTTTATTTGAACATGGGCTTGGTGATATGAATTATCTGCTGTCATTATGTCTCATTATAAATAATAATGTGGAATTATACCCTCACTTCGGAACTCTAGAGTAGCTGCAAAATCCATGATTCAAGGATAAAACCATAAGAATTGTTTGACCCTAAACCTTATTAACTTAACCAAACTTAAATTTATATGTGGTAGATAAGATTGATTTTGCTAAAAACTGTCTAATCTTCCCAATGACAGGCTGATGGAGATGTGGAAAAAGATGTACAAATCTCATCAAGTTCAGAATCATATCTCGCAGCAGCTGAATCATCTCTCGGATAATTTAAGCATGGACCTGACTACTGTGTCCCATCGTCATGCTACAGCTCAGCTTGAAACTGAGGTTTCTTTTTGGTTTCACAGTTTCTGCCAGCTCGTAAAATCTCAGCAAGATTACGTGAGAACCCTCTGCAGGTGGATCCAACTCACAGATTGCCTTGTGGATGATCAGCAGCAGAATCGGTGCTCATCTGCAGCTCGTAAGCTGTGTGAAGAATGGCAGCGTGGTTTTGACAAATTACCTGACAAGGTAAACTTTCCCATGATATTTATATTTGAATATTGAGTTTGAGGATTATATGTTGCAAAAGAATCCCTTTAGTTCAAGTATCCTCTCTGATGCTATCCTTAGGGAGTTTTGTTTCAATTCACACTAATCTCTACTGTGCTTTCAGCTGGCTTCAGAGGCCATTAAGAGCTTTTTGCTGGCCATCCAATCGATAATCCGACAGCAGGCTGAGGAGCACAACCAACAAAAGAAATCTGATAAGCTTGAGAAAAGGTTGCAGAAGGAGATAACGTCACTGTCTGAGTTGGAGAAAAAGGTAGAGGGAAATGCAGCAGCTTTAGATGGAAACTCCACTCTCAGCCCTAAGCATCCTTTGTCACTAAAGCGTGCCAAAACTGAAGCCTTAAAGAAGCGAGTTGAGATGGAGAAGGGCAAACATCTAAACTCAGTACAAGTTTGCAAGACCATGACTTTAAGCAATCTAAAAACTAGCCTACCCAACGTATTTCAGGCATTGATGCAATTCTCAAGAGCTTCTGCTCAGGCCTTTGAGGCCATTAATGGCCATAGTCGGCCAGAAGTTCCTTGTAATGCATCAGAGAACTCAACCAACTAAATTTGACTGAATTGATGAATGTATGAAAGTTTAGAGCCTGAAATTGTCAATAGTCAACCTGAGTTGAATTGAGAGAGTGAGGATGCAAAGGTCATCGTGATCATGCAATGTTAAGAGAACGATGAGTATTTTTAACTAATGAAGTTTTGATTACATATTCCTACTGGCTTCTAAAATTCTCTCTTTATATTATGGAGTAAAGAAACCCTCAACGAGGAAAAATACAAATTGAAAAAAAAAACACTAGATCTTTCAAACAATTCATTTTCAGGTTCCAATATTTCTTCCTTCTTGTGTTGCAAATTGGAGGAACCACAACCAAAGAACTTGGGAAATCTTCGTTTGTCAGACAATCATCTGTCAGGACAAATCCCAGACTGTTGGATGAGTTGGCAAAGTCTGTTTTCCATAAATTTGAAGAACAATAATCCAAGTGGTAGCCTTCCAATTCCAAGCTCCATGGGTTCTTTAACCCTTCTTCAATCTTTGCACCTACGCAAGAACAATCTTTCAGGAGTTTTGCTGCGGTCGCTGCAAAATTGTTCATCATTATTATTGGCTCTTGACTTGAGTGAGAATAAGTTGGAGGGGAATTTACCCAGTTGGATTAGTGAAAAGCTGTCAAATATCATGATTATTAGCCTTCGTTCAAATCATTTTGAAGGTGACATTCCTCCCACTAATTTCATTTTGGAGGACTCTTGTCTTGTGATCCAATCCACTAAATGCAGAATATGTCTTTCATGTTGTTGGACTTGAATGGGTTTCTGATTTGGGTTTGGGCCTTTTTTTGCTGTGGCCTGTATTTCTTTTTTTTTGCTATGGACTCTTCTTTTCCTGATTGGTTTCTTCTCACCCGCTTATCAGTCAAATAGCCAATAGGAGTACAGGATCAAAATCCTTAAAATAAGCACGGGTGGACTAAATCATTACCCTTTCACTCGCAAGTAAAATTTTTTCCCTCTCTTCGAACATTACAAATACCAAAAGGTTGGGTACGCATCAGCGTTGCCCTCTTCTCATTTCGATCTCTCTCCTCAACCAAAATTACCTCTTAGACGGTTTCTTTCGGTTTTAGGGTTTGCAATTTCTCTCATTTCTCCCTCAACGATCAATGGAAGTATTCTCGTCTTCCGTCAATGCCGTATGAATCAGCAACTGGAAGTATGAAGTTCTCAAGAATTTCCTTCGATCTCATGTCAAACGGGTATGTTTCCCCCAAAGTATGTATTCCGATTGTCTTTTGAGTTTAGGATATTCTCTTGTTGTTGGTCTCTTTGATTTAATTTTTCTTTGGTTTTGCGAATAGAAATTGCTGCATATCGTTCTGGTGCGTATTTTGATTTTATCTTTGAATCTAAGACGGGTTTATCTATTCAATTGTTCTCTCTCTCCTTTTGCTTTCTTGATTATCTTGATATTTAGCTCTTGGTGTTTTGATTAGGCAACTAATGCTCTTTAGGTTTTCATCGGTGATTTTTTTAATAATTTAGGGTTTTGGATATTTTTTGGGGCACAATTTAGGGTTTTGGATATTATCTTGTTGATCTTTGGGATTAATCTTTCTTTTTCGGTTTGAGGATAATTATTACAGATTATTCTTTAATAAAAATTTGTTTGTTTATTGTGACTTCAGTTTTGATGGAGGAAGTAGAAACGCTGTAGCTTTTTTTTTGGTACTCTTAAGAGGTCTAGTTTTTGGAGTTTCTCTTTGCTAAAGGCAGGGAGAATTAATTCCATATAAAATAATAAAACCTGAATGAATTCTGAATAGCACTTATTCAGTAATATATATATTGAGTTATATTAATCCCTTTCATTTCTTTTAACTGTACTCTGCCTTATTCTAATTTTCTTTATCCTATATTGCAGACAGTTTCCTTTTTTAACATACCTCTTGAAGAGCTTTGCTGATTATATCAGGCCACATGAAGGAAGCATACGTAAAAGCATCGTGAATTTGGTTGTCGCATGTTCTGACTCTGTAACCATTAGAAATGTGAGTTTAGTCCTAATTTTTGCTCTTCTCCAGTGTTTCTTTGATTTTGTTCTTTTGGTTTTAAATTTTTTATGCATGATTGTGTCGAGTGCATGAGTTGTTGGTAGGCTTAAATCATGTTCCGGGCACAAATTTTAAGAGGGGTTTATTTTTTTGATTGACACATTATTGGAGGAGAGGTAAAGGTTTAATTTTGCCCTTTATTTTATATTGTTGCATAAAGAATCGTTAAGCTATGATAAAGATCTTATCTTATTAAAGTTGTTGTGGTTAATGAGATTTCATGCATTAAAAATTGGATCAAGCCAGACACAGCTGTTTGAATCTGTCTATTTGGATTAATTGTATTGCATGCTGTTTGAATCTATTTCTTTGAGCAGGGGGATACATGCACCTGAAATTTAGTCAAATGCTGAGGTGCTAGGATGCAATTTTTAATCTACAACTATTTATACACTTATCTTTTGCTGGTTCAACAGAAGATGCCCAAAGAGTTTCTACAGAGCAGCGTTAGACCTATCCTTGTAAATTTGGCACGCACCAAAAATCTCAGCATGCCTCTTCTGCAATGTCTGGCCCGCCTACTTGAACTTTTCACCAATTATTTTGATGTTACTTTAGGTGGCAAATTGTTGGAGCATCTGAAGAAATGGTTGGAACTGGACAAACTTGCTCAGAGTCAGAGTCATGGAAGGCTGGTGAAGAGCCAACATTTGCTGCAGGTTATGCTTTTTCAAAATTCTCTATCTAGGAATAAAATTTTTCCCGTATTTCTGCTATTTATGCACAAAAAAGTATGCTAGACTCCTTTTTGCACTTTCTATGTATTTAAAATTAATTTCCTTGTTTGTGCAGCTATTATTGAGCTTTTTTGTCTGCTTCCTCATGCTGCATCAAAGTTTCTTGATGAACTTGTAACATCGACTATTGGCTCTACCCCCTGGCCAATTTGATGAAGAATTTAAGCCAAATGCTGCAATGGAGGTGATGATTATCAATGTTTTGATACGTGTGAGTCTTTCTCTTGACTTGTGCTCTTAAGTTGTTGCAAACCTTCTTGATACTTTTATTTTGCTAATGGTTTTTTCACTAAGAGGTTTCATTGTTTCCAAAAGTAGGTAATGCAAGTAAGCAACTTGGTATTCCTTATATCTGATATTAACCGCTGCCTAAAATTATTAGAGATGAAAGTTCTAATTTCTCCCTGCCATCTTTTTATGAATGCTTAATTTTTCGGAATTATTGCAGGTATTAATATGCAAGTAGAAAACTCTTCAGAAACAGGACTTGGAACTCAAAAGGGAATGGTTTTTCCTTTCCAACCCCTTTCACTTGCATTAATATGTTGATATGATGGCGGTAAGTACTTATTTATTTTAAATAGTTCATAGTGAATGTGTTAATTGAGGAAAACTTAACTCTTTTGTTTATTATATATTGGGAAAAGGCTTAAACCTCTCACAAAGCATTTAAGGGAGAAGATGCAAATCGTGGCTTCTGAATTGCTTGAGTTGTGGAGAAAGATTGTTATTAAAGCGACTGCCAAGAATAAGAAAGCGGAACCACTAGTGCCATCAAGGTTGAGAAAACTCAGAATTCTAGTGCTGTGAAGGATCTTCAGTATAGTCACTGTAAAGATTAAGAAATATCTGAAGTGGATTCACCAAAACATATCAAAGTTGAGATAAAGGAAACAAACGGAGATACAATGTTGAGAAGACAAATTGGTGGGAGACTGTTTAGGTTGAAAAGAATAATAAAAATGAGAGACAGGCATCAATTGTAAAGAAACCATCAGAGTCATCTGCTGGTCCCCCAAAACTGCTGTCATTGGTGAAATGTAATGATCCTTTGCGTGCAAATTTTCAGAGGCTGAAGGAACCTTGGCACGAGAGCTTGCTACTTATTCGCATTAAGTCTATGTAAGTGTCTCATGTTTCTTTATCTGATTCTTGATATCAAGCAACTTTCTTGGATGGTTGCTTGACAGTCTGAATGCATCATTCTGCTGCCATTTACAGTATATTGTGGAAACGATATTTTTGCTGGAATTATCACCAAAGGGATCACTGAGCTCAAGTAATTGGAGGTGTTGGACTTGGGATATATGAATTGCAGTAGACCTCTTCCCCCTGTACTTGGCAGCAATCTGTCACTAATGATCCCGTAAGTTGATAAGGTAAAAAAGTTTGGTACTCAGACTCCGGAGGTTCTTTGTCTCTCACCAGTAGAATAATTCAATTTTATGCCTATGTTGCAGTTTACTGGACCATAATGAGCTTCAAGCTAGGTAGTTTTTCTCCTGAAATTTATGAACTTCAAAAGCTTTTAGAAACTCAAGTGGATGAAATCATCTAATGTTGCAATGAAAGATTCAATATATGGTAAGCCAACATATGCTAGCTCCATTTATCTGTCGTTTACCATTCATGTTGTCAAGTGCTTCCGTGTCTGTCGAGTACCTTCCTATCTATCAAGTATGTTTTGTGCCTATTATAATTTAAAAAGTTTAAAAATTCTAGTAATTAGGAGACCGATGAGGGCTGTCCCTCCAAACATTTTAAAAAATTTAGTAATTAGGAGACCGATGAGGGCTGTCTCTCTAAACATTTTAAAAAATTTAGTAATTAACATAGTGACAAATGCGGAAGATACAAGGGAGACATGGAGGGTACTTGACAACACAAACAACAAATTGTTGAACTTTTCACCAATTACTAAATTTATATTTGGCTTAAAACGCTTTCCGGGGTATTTTCGCTAGAAATTAAGCAAATATCTTTTGGGTCAGATTTTCCAAAATTTTAGCTGAAATTGTGTACCAACTATCATGGTTTTTCGCTAAAAACGCATTCCGAGGCCACGGTTTTTTTTGCATGAATTATATATATTTTCATTGGTATTTTCGCTAGAAATTGAGGAAATATCTTTCGGGTCAGTTTTTGCAAAATTTTAGCGGAAATCGTGTACTAACCATCACGGTTTTCGGCTAAAAACGCGTTCCGGGGCCCTGCTTAGTTTTGCATGATTTTTTTGTGACAAGACTCCTTGAAATATCTATATACATCTAACCAAATCTCAGCCACATTGGATTTAAGGATTTCTTTTTAGGAGCATCTGAATCTTGTTTTGTTTTAATTCGAAACTAATTCGGAAAAAATAAGGAAAAACAAAATTAGAAGCGCTAAAGGCCCTTCGATCTGTTTGTTGTCAAATTATATATTTTTTTATGAGTATTTTAGCCAAAAATTGAGGAAAAATATTTCGAGTAAATTTTTGCAAAATTTTGGCCGAAATCGTGTACTAACCATCACGGTTTTGGGCTAAAACGCTTTCCGGGGCCCGGCTCAGTTTTTCATAATTTTTGGTGCCAAGATTCCTTGAAATATCTATATACATCTAACCAAATCTCAGCCACATTGAATTTAAGGATTTCTTTTTGCGAGCATCTGAATCTTGTTCGTTTTAAATTGAAACTAATTCGGAAAAAAATAAGAAAAATATTATTAGAAGCGCTAAAGGTCCTTCAATCTTTTTGATGGTGAATTATATATTTTTTATGAGTATTTTAGCAAAAAATTGAGGAAAAATATTTTGGGTCAATTTTTGCAAAATTTTAGCCGAAATCGTATATTAATCATCGCGGTTTTTTACTAAAAACACTTTACGGGGCGACGTTTATGTTTTTGCAAGAATTATTAATTTTTTCATGGGTATTTTTGCTAGAAATTAAGCAAATATCTTTCGTGTCAGATTTTCCAAAATTTTAGCCGAAATCGTGTCACAGTTTTCGGCTAAAAACGCTTTCTGGGGCCAAATCTCAGTTTTGGATGATTTTTGGCGCCAAGACTCCTTGAAATATCTATATACATCTAACCAAATCTTAGCCACATTAGATTTAAGGATTTCTTTTTACGAGCATCTGAATCTTGTTTCGTTTTAATTCGAAACTAATTCGAAAAAAAAAAGAGGAAAAACAATATTAGAAGCGTTAAAGGCCCTTCAATCTTTTTGATTTCAAATTATATATTTTTTATGAGTATTTTAGCCAAAAAATTGAGGAAAAATATTTCGAGTCAATTTTTGCAAAATTTTGGCCGAAATCGTGTACCATCATGGTTTTTCGCTAAAAACGCATTCCGGGGCCACGGTTCTGTTTTGCATGAATTATATATATTTTCATGGGTATTTTCTCTAGAAATTGAGGAAATATCTTTCGGGTCAGTTTTTGCAAAATTTTAGCCGGAATCGTGTACTAACCATCACGGTTTTGGGCTAAAACGCTTTCCGGGGCCCAACTCAGTTTTGCATAATTTTTGGTGCCAAGAATTCCCTGAAATATCTATATACATCTAACCAAATCTCAGCCACATTGGATTTAAGGATTTCTTTTTACGAGCATCTAATCTTGTTTCGTTTTAATTCGAAACTAATCCGGAAAAAAAAGGAAAAACAATATTAGAAGCACTAAAGGCGCTTCAAACTTTTTGATGTCAAATTATATAATCTTTATCAGTATTTTAGCCAAAAATTGAGGAAAAATATTACGAGTCAAGCAAAATTTTGGCCGAAATCGTGTACTAACCATCATGGTTTTTCGCCAAAAATGCATTCCGGGGCCATAGTTCTGTTTTGCATGAATTATATATCTTTTCAAGGGTATTTTCGCTAGAAATTGAGGAAACATCTTTGGCTCAGTTTTTGCAAAAATTTAGCAGAAATCGTGTACTAACGATCACAGTTTTGGGCTAAAACGCTTTCCTGGGCCCGGCTCAGTTTTGCTTAATTTTTGGTGCCAAGATTCCTTGAAATATCTATATACATCTAACCAAATATCAGCCACATTGAATTTAAGGATTTCTTTTTGCGAGCATCTGAATCTTGTTTCGTTTTAATTTGAAACTAATTCG